>JAQQPU010022430.1:2879-13990 GCA_029168905.1 Artemia sp. Kazakhstan ARC1039
CCCCCCCCCTCCACGCCCATCATTTCTCCAAACACATCCAATCAAAATTTTGAGATAGCCATTTTGTTCTGCCTAGTTGATTGCCAGATAGAAAATATATTTTTGAGGGGGACACTCCCCCTCAGCCCTCAGAGCAAGGGTTTTAAGTTATGCCCTGGGGTCATATAAGGTTTTTAAAGAAGGCGTTGTCGTAGAAACTTCAAAAAAAGCTCATTCGATTGGAAATTCAAAGGACTAGTGCCCTTTTTAATAGTTGAAAGCGATTTGAGGGAAACTAGCTCCCCCCCAAGCCAATCATTCCCCCCAACACATCCAATAAAAATTTTGAGATAGCCATTTTGTTCAGCGTAGTTGATTTCCAGATAAAAAAAAATATGTCAGATAGACTATGTCAATATAAAACGAAAAGAAATTAATTTTAAAAAGTTTTTCCACAAAATAAGTTTTTCAAAGAAAAGTAAAGAACTCTATTAAACAAAAAATGAGCAAAAATAAAATAAAATAATCTACCAAGTGTGAAACTACCACAAATCAGCATCGATAAATAAATGAAACCCAAAACCATCAGAAAATACAATAATTAACTGAGTCAAACTCAAAACGAGCAGAATATAACATAAGTTGGGCGCAAAACCCCTATGCCTTCCCACGGCCAGGACAAAATTTGCACTTTACTGAAAAAATACAAATGAATGTGCATTGTCAGTTTAATATACATATACTGGTATTTACTAGTAATCAAAATTTTAATATTATTTGATTTATTAAAGTTATATAAGTAAAAACATTCATATTTTTTCATTAAAGTGCAAATTTTGTTCTGGCCTTGGGAAGGCATAGGGGTTTTGCGCCCAACTTGTGTTAATTTCTGCTCGTTTTGAGTTTGACTCGGTTAATTATTGTAATTTCTGTTCGTTTTGGGTTTCATTTATTTATCGATGCTGATTTGTGGTATTTTCACGCTTGGTAGATTATTTGATTTTATTTTTGCTCATTTTTGTTTAATAGAGTTCTTTATTTTTCTTTGAAAAGTTATTTTGTGGGAAAAGTTTTTTAAATTAATACACAATTAAGGATCATTGTCTCCAGGGATGTCAGAGTTGTATTGACCCCGTAGGCCTACTTATTAGACCTTATAACATTTCTGAACAAAATAACTATCTCAAAATTTAGATCTAAAATCATGGGGCTTAAAAGGGAGATGGTTAGTAGAAAAGGACACAGAAGGAGGCTGGTTGCCCTCAAATCTCTTTTGACCCTTAAATAGGGAAATACAGCCTTCAATTTTCAATCAATGAGCCCCCCCCCTCCCACCACCCCCAGAATTCGTATGAACACTTGTCCATGAAAAGAGACCGGGTAAAAAACGTTTGTTCCCATTTCCAGCCCATTGCTGGGCCAGTTTTGGGGGTTAAATTTTACGTTTTTTTTCTATTTTTTCTACTATGTTAGGGCCCGATAGCGCAAGGACTTAAGGATTTAAGTTTCAAACCAACTGAGAAAAACAGTTTTTAGCCCTATTTTGGACCCGTTTTTCGGGAGGAGGGCCGTGCCCCAGATTTTTTTTTTACCTTGGGTTCCTCTTGGCCCAAGGATTTACGGCAGTAACTTTCAAACTGAGAGGGGGCAAAATTTTTTTTTTCCCCCCCCCCCCCCCCATTTTCTGATTTCCTGGCTCCATCCTTTTCCCTGCAACAAAATAGTTGATCCTTTTGGTCCACGGAGTGATCCCTGAAAGTTTAAAGTCAGTCACATACCCAGCATCAAATAAGCCCCCTTTTTCCAGTATAAATCGGTGTATAATCAATTAGGAATTTGCACTATTTGCGGCTCTTGTCCGAGGGGCTTTGGGTTCCAGTTGCCCTCAAAGTGCTAAACTTTCAGGTTTAGGGTACTAAAACTTTCAATTCTCAATCAGATTTGTCCCTTCCTATGACCACCCCTTATATACAGATTAGCCAGGGAAAAAAGAAATGAATAATCAAACAGTTCGAGGTAACGAAATATGAGTAAGGAGTAACTCGGCCCAATAGTAACCGTATCTCTAAAAAAACAGAATTTTGGCAGCACGAGACACAACAAAAGAATAAGTTTTTAATTGTGATACCAAATATATAAATTTCACTAGGTTTAATGCTACCCATCAAAAGCTACGAGCCTGAGAAAACTTGTCTGATTTTCGAAAAAAAGGGGGGAGACAGTCATGCAATCAGAAAAGTCAACATATCCGAGAACCCTACTGTGGATGTTTGAAGCTCCTATCTACGAAAATATCGAACCAATGGTCCTTAAAGATCGGGAGAGAGCTCATTTGAATGCAAATGAAATATTCTAGTGCCCTTTTTAAGTAGCCAAAGAGATGGATTTCAAATATCCCACTCCCACCCCCTTTTTTCCAAAAGACGTCCGATCAAAATTTTGTTGAAAGGTCAAATAACTACGCTTTTTGGGATGACATGATCCCCCCCCCCACTATAGTCCCTGGGGAAAGAAATCTAGGTAACAGAATTTGCCCATTGTTCACATAAAGTATTGGCTATTAGGAAATATACAGTTCTTTGGGGGTAAAGAGGGTTTCCTGCAGGGAGCGAGGAATGGAGATTTTCCATAGGAGATTTTTCATGAGAAGGAAAATTTCCGGGGAGAACTTCACAGGGAAATTTTACAAGGAGAGAGGGGGGAAGGTGATTTCCAAACATGAGTTGAAAAGCAGTCAGAAACTAAGTAAAAAAAACTAAGATTTTCAACTGAAAGGAAGGAGCGACATTGAAGCTTAAAACGAGCAGAAATTATTCCTTGTGAGTGAGGCTGCCCCTTCCTCAACCCTTGCTCTTTACGGTCCAAGTTTGACTTTTTTTTCACAGTTCCTTAAATTTAAAAGAAAATTAAAATTTGCATCATCACTTTTGAAATGTCACTTTTTTGTATTCAAAATTAGGTCGGTAAGTACTGAATACTTAAGCATAAATGTTTTTTTCAGATATTTTAAAGAATCTGGAATCTGTGTAAAAAAATATTGAGTTATTAACACCTGAACAAAACTTTATTTATGTCTTCTTAAAAGGATTTCAAATTTGTATATACCGACTTTGAAATGCCGTTTCTGCATTCAAAAGTAACCCCTAATGACTGTTTTGGAATAATTAAGTTTCTCTTTCTTTACTTCCTTAACAATTCTTTGATAGAATGTCAGATAAAACAAAATTTCAAGAACTAATTTAATTTTTTGCTGGAATTTTAGTGATAATTTTGTATGAATATCTGCAAAGAATTTGTAATTTGTATTTCCCTCACTATACCGCTTACCAAAAAAGAGTATTCTGTCAGTGTAGAACATAAGTTTTATACAGAACACATACACATTTTATCATGTATTTGAAACTGTCATCCTTTGTGATTTGTCTATCGTTTCGTAAGTTTACATTTCTTTTGTTAAAGTGACAAGTTTCTTCGACATAACTAATATATTTATATACAGTGTTCATATTTATAAACTATTAGTGTAATTTATGTGGAGGCACTTTCTTCGATATGTTACGGCTACTAGTTTTTTTGAGGTCACCATTCGCGGGATGGCTTGTGAAGACAGCTTAGCTTTCTATCTGATTTGTGTAACTAGCGAAAGGTTGCACTGCCCATATTCACGAGAAGCTGAAAATTAGCCAAGGCTGAACAGCAGATGCAGGTTGCTAGAGTAAGACTGTTAAATTAGCTGATTAACTCACTAATGAGTTGATCGGACCCTTTCAAAAACGGGTCCCGACTGGCCCAATCATCCTTTATCTGACCCTGCCTTTCGAATCACAATTTCACCCTTAACCCAAATGTAGCACTGATTTCCGTTGGAAATCTACTTTACTCCCCCCCCCCTCTATATTTGCAAATATGCGCCTTGATTTGCATACCTGCATTGAGTTTTTTGTTATTTTCACAAACTGTTAAATCAATTTGAGCAAAAGAGCGAATTACAGAGAATTCAGTGTGCGTGCTATAAATTTGCACATTATGGGTGGAGTGGGGGTAAAGTTCATTTCCAACATGAATGAATGTTGTTTTTTTTTTTTATTCAGAAGGAAATTGTGATTCTAAGAGTTTGTCTATTTCTTAGCTATCCTATTATTGAGTTAGTCGGAAAATATACCTTGAAGTTCTCTAACAATTCAGACTTTTTTTGTTTTTTCGGATTTTTAATTCATATTATACTTTTTTGGCTTAGTTTTTTTTTCTCCTTGCTACCTTCGACTGAAACTAGATAAATTTTCAATCTTACCTCATTTTCTTTGCTTGGCATTTTCCTTTCTGACACTTTCTTATTTATTGTTTAAATAAAAATCTACACCCTTCGCCCTGTCTTACGAGCCCTGGAGCAGAACAAATGCGTGTTATACGGAACAGATAGATACGATATCTTTTATCACGCACTTGAAATTTGAAACTCACCCTTTTGATTTGTCTATCATCTCTTTCCATTTATTTTGATAAAGTGACAGAAGTTTCTTCGATACTGCCTAAATAATAAATAATATACTTGAAAAGAGGAGGCTTATATTCATAGGAAATTAATAGTATTCAGGGGCGTTCTTTTGCACTTCTTTACATTTTACTTCTTTACCTTCAATTTTGTCTATTATATTTGGTGTATTTGACAAAAGATGTTGATAAAAAAAAAATTATTCACTCTGACACTTAGCTTTTGTCAATTTTATCCAGCATATCCGACAAAGGATGCCGATATAGAATTTATATATATAGCATATAGCACGCTGCCTCTATTGGCCCATGTAGGGCCAAAGCACGCTACCTCTAAGATCTAATATATCACATTTTTCTGCAAAGATTTCCGTTCTTTAATTCATCTTTCTTCTAAGACCTTACAGCTCACTGATGTTAGCAAAAAGTGTGAAGGACGCCATTTTTCTGCCACATAGAACAATGATGAGAGAACTTTGATTATATGCTCATCGTTGTTTTTAGACCGCTGATCAGAGCAGGATGATGAAAGACGTTTGCTGGTTAACTTTTCATCTGATATGTGCAACTAGAGAAAAGCTGCACGGTCGACATCGACGCGAAGCTGAGAACAGGCTAAAGTTAGAAATCAGTTCCAGTCTGCTAGAGCAGTGGACTGGACGTGCTAGTACTGCTGCAAAGTCTTTTAGGCTAGGTAATTTCAGCCCCAATTTTAAATTAATAATAGTCAACAATCCTGTTTCCGTGTTCTAACGAAAAAATGCTATAAAGAAATACTAGAGAATTTCTCCAGCAATTTGGGCTGCTGATGAAGAAAATTGCTGTTGGATTTTAAACTTGAAATTCAAAAAACTTGTTGACTACTCTTACGTTTTAGTTTTATTGTTTAATTCATTGTTATATTTTTACGGTTCAAATTTGTCTTCTATTGATTGATTAATAAATTAGTTTAGTATATATTAAGGTAAATTCAATAAAATAATTCTTTAACAAGTGACGATGGAGAGAAAAGGGGAACTAACTGAAATCAATCCATATGGCGACGCTAAACTGGAATATGGTAAATTATTCTTTACCCATACATGAAATCGCACAATCGAAGTGCTCTACTGGAAAGAGGGATAGGGATCCCTAAATCAAAACACGTTTTTGCTTTAAAATTACCAAATACCTCCCCCTCCACCCTTACCAACCAAGGGCGTAATTTATTATAGGGCAGGGGGCAACTACCACCAAACCCTAATTTGTCCCCAGCTGAAATTCATTGTCTTTAAAAATCTTGTTAAAACTAAGATAGGCTTATCTCAAGTATCCACAGAAACAGATCAGTTTTCTTTAGTATACCTTTGCCTTTGTGGTACTAGATGGTTCATTTTTCATTTTTCATTTGGTCACTCTGCCCCCCTCTCCCAGGATTTTAACAAAATTACGCCCCCGCCACCAAATCAATTCTAAATAATTTGATCACACAACAAAGAAGTTTATAATGGACAAGACAGAGTGATCCTTTAACAAAACTCATCCCCTTAGCGTCTTCAGAAGACAGGTCTAAGCCAGGGAGGGAGGTTATATATAAAGTCACATTTGTCCTAGTCTTTATTACTGCGTTATGTATTTTGGGGGAAACATATTAGCTATATATACGCAGAATTGTATTCTGGGGGGCATAATTAAGAATATTAAGAGTTGAAAGACAAATATCGAAAAAAGAAGAATAATTAGACTGCAACAAGGGTCATTCCCCTACGCAACTTCCTGGCTATATAAAATAAAATATACACTTAAAACTATCTGCATAGCACTTTTCTTAATGTAAAAAACAAATAGAATTTAAACTCTTGGAAATATTTAGAAAATATATTCATATCGTCTGTAATATTTACCCATAAAATATTCTGATTTAAGTTCTTTTAAATGAGATTTTAGCTCTTAGGACAGATGAACAAAGAAATTTCATATTCCCCCCTCCTCAAAAAAAAAATCTACGCTTTTTTATAGCTTTCATACATTTCGAAAGCAAAATCCTCACAAAATAAGGCAAACGAAATTGATAAATATAACAGCATATAGCACGCTGCCTCTATTGGCCCTTGTAGGGCCAAAGCACGCTGCCTCTCCTTTGTCCGCACTTGATCTTACCAGTTAACCCGTCCTTTTATCGACCATATTGCTACTTTTTTTCGCTTTGTTGGAGTAGTGACAAACTTTGCTAGATCTATATTCAGATAAATCCAATTATTGCATTGTTGTGGTTTTTTACAGTTGTATTTGTGCTAATGTTTTTATTTACGAATTGTTCGTATTCCCGTAAAATCGATCGATTCCACAAAAGGACGTGGGTGCGTGTAAAAACAAAAAACAAAAAAAAAAAACAAAAAAAAAACACCCGACGCCATGATATATAATCCGATTATTCAAATTATTGATAGAGAAACTGTGGGAACGTTGAAGCGAATAATAGGAAAAAAAAATGACTTTTTGACTGGCATGGTTTCTTGTTCCATGTCTCCCTGCTTTCTGGTTTCTTTCTGGTCCCCGAAGCTGCACCACAAACTGGCGGTCCACCACCAGAAATATTTTAACGACCCGCTGCCCCAAACGCTTTGGCGCGCTGCCATCATGGTCGGCGGATCCGGGCCGCCGGGAATTTCCAGTCCCAAATTCCTTTCTGGGATTATTTGTTCAGTTGAGAGGCAAATATTCTCCCTATTGTGGGCAAATATAAGGCAAAATTCACTGTTTAATGGTGCATGCAAAAATTTTGGATTTTCCTCAAAATGTTTTTGAAATTATTCGTCTACTACGGACTTAAGTTGGTCTTGCGCCTGTGTATATACTCTTTCCTACAATCATCAGTTTTTGAGACAATGAATACTCACTAATGTTTGATAGTAGCTACTTTCCACAATCCATTTGCAACATTCAAATATTGGACAATAAACCTTGCGTTTCAAGACAATTAGCGCCAATGAAGATGACCATGATTGAAAATATGTCATTTTTCTTTTATAGATCTGTGGATTGTGGACGGCAAACGTGCAGACGGTACTTGCAAAAAACGTCCCTTTACATATACCATGGCCGACGTAAAACAATGTGATAAATACTGGCGATGTGCCAACGGAGTTTTAACTCCAGAGCTATGTCCAGATGGCCTTGTGTATGATTATGTGAGCCAATCCTGTCATATGCCTCAACGAATCAATTGTAAAGGGAGAATGGCTCTGCGTAAGTAGATTTATTTTAGGCTGTTGAATACCCTTACCAAGAACTCCCAGGAGATGTAGCTCAGGAGAGTTTTAAAGGAAGGGGGTTTCCTAGCATGATTTGAAAAAAAGGCCTGAAATTACATGTATAAAAAAGTTATTTCAACTAAAACTGAGGAATAACATTAAAACTTAAAACCAACAAAAGTTATTCCGCATATAAGGGGGGCTGCCCCTTTCTCAACCTTCGCTCTTTACGCAGGATTTTGACTTTTATCACGATTCTTTGAGAAAAACAACTCAAACACAAGGACCGTTGAATTTGAATGAAAAATTAGTTTTCTAAATAACTTTATGATTTTATCGTAAAGAGCTAATGTTGAGGAAGGGGCAGGCCCCCTCATATACGGAAATTTCTGTTCGTTTTAAGTTTTAATGTTGCTTTTTACTTTCAGTTGATAAAACTTGTCCTTTTTTATTTAATTGCTTAAAAATGCCGATAAAAGAATATTCACTCGAGAATGTAGCTCCAGATTCTATCACTTGCGGTTTGACGTGAAAAAAAGTACCCTTGACAAGGAATAAAAAACAAAAGCAGCTGATTGGAAAAAAATTGTGCTTTTGCATACAGAGCAAATATCCATTGATGGGTAATTTTAAACTTCATGAGTTGTATATATCTGGAATAAACACGAAAAAATTCCTTTGATGTTATTTTTGTTTTTAAAATTGTTTTTATTCTTTAGTTTCAGTTCCCATTGACAAGAATAAGAGTGGCTCTTTACTTACAATTTTGTTAACACGGATTTCTTGAAAATGCATGCTATACTAATCAGTGTTGGGTGATATTGAATATCGATATCGATATATCACACCAAATATCGATATCGAATATCGAAACGTAAATATCAATATCGAAAACGATATTATTTGGGCTTTTTTTGATCCAACAGAGAAATTTGTTTCGTAAATGGTCGAGAAGAAGAATATTGTATTCAATTCATTAACTCATCTATTCTGATACACAGCATGTATAGCTGTATCCAGAAGTTGACATAGCCTGTTCGCAAACTATGTTTAGTGAGGACTCTCAAATGTTTCTGAGAACTTCCGAAAGGCTTTGTTAAATAAAATACCTTCTAGGCTTATAGGCCTTGTTCAGATTACACTCGTCACGATTGCCACATACTTCAATTCGTGTTTCAAGAAATTATATATTACCCCTGGCGATCTTCTCCAACTAGAGAGTAAAAGAGCAAGAGACATGGATTTGGCTGTACTGGAATATGTATCAACAGATGCAAGTGCCATGACATACCCTGCGATTCGGCCACTGTAGAATCAAGCCAGTTTTTGAGGATTTCATGACGAAGCTTCAGTAGCTAATGCAAGGCAAGCTTCGTCAGCAGCTGTATCTGCCACGGCTTCCCAGATTTTTAGTGGGGAGTCTTTATCCTTGAAAAACTGATCCACTCAAGTCATGGAAGTCTTGTAATATGGGTCTCAGAGATAAATTTGTCATAAAATTAATGTCCATTTCCACCACCAATGCCCTTTCTGAGAGTGGATTCCAAGCGTGACCAGTTAATCATATGGTTCGTGGCAACAAACTGTACGTAAGGAGCAGCTCGGTCAAATAGCGACCGAAACTCTAAAGCACGGAATTTTGATGAAAATAGATACATCAAGTGATTTGGCTTTTGCGCCGACTCCAGATATATAAAATTAATCAAGTCTCACGTCCCCATCACAAGCCATGGAAGTCTGAGAAAATTTTTATAACTTTTGGGTAAGGGTGAAAACGCCCCTAAAAAGTCAAAGAATCTTAATTCAAATCGCATTGAGACAAAAAGTTATTTTTGAAAAAGGTTGTAAGTTAATATGTTTAGTGTCTACATTTAGTATTTGTTTTTGGGAAGTAAATATACATTTTTGGGTGAATTTTCTGTGGGGAGGGGGGAATTTTCTGCAGTGGAGATTTTCCAAAAGGAGATTTTCCATGGGGAGGGAAGTTTCCGGGATGAACTTTCAAAGGGAAACCATTACACGGGGGAATTTACCAGAATTCTTAAACTAAATTCTTTTATTTTGACTTACTTTCTCTTTGCCAATTTAATTTTACATGTGGAGATATACCGGGGAAATTGCCGAGGGAACATTTTCAAAGGAGTTGAAATTGCCTGGGGGATTTTCCGTCGGGGGACTTTTTACGGGAGAGAATCTCTATGGGGGAATTTTACGCGGGAGAGACTTTCCATTGAGACATTGAGAGGGGAGAATATCCAGGAAAAATTTTCCACGGAGGGAGCATTTCCGGCATGATTTGAAAAACAATTAGAGATTAAAATGAAAGTAAGTCTTTTTTTTTTAAACAAAAGTTGGCTCAAAAGAATTTTCCAGGCGGGATTGTCCGGAAGACTTTTTTGGGGGGAATTTTCAGCAGGGATGGAATTGTCTGGGGGAAGGGGGTCTTACTCGGGAGGAACTTTCCAAGGAAGAATTTTCTCGTGGGGGAACTTCCATGGAGAGAAAAGGCGGATTTTCCGGCATTATTTAAAAAACAATTCAATAAAAAAACATTTTTTAAAACTAAAAGTAAGGAGCAACATCCAAAGTTAAAACGAACCGAAATGGTCTCGTGAATGAGGATGGGGTCCCTCTCCTCAATGCCTTGCTTTTTAAGCTAATTGTACCCCCCACCCCTCAATTATTTAAGAGCAACTCCTGAAACAAAAGAACTGTTTAATTAAAGTAAGGAGATCTTTAAAATACAAAGAGAAATTTTGGTGTGAAGAGCGAGGTATTGAGGAGGGGTTATCCCCTCTTGCACGGGACAATTTCTATTCTTCTGAGTTTTAATGTTGCTCCGTACTTTCATTGGGGGAAAAAATTATTTAATCGCTGAAACCAGAACCAAGTCTCAGGGGAAACTATTAACATGCGGCTGATTTTGAATAGCCAAAAATAGCCATTATCTTATTTTTCTTTATCCTGAGTCGGAGTAATTTCAAGTTTTTGTAATATTCATTCATATACTGGAAGTTTTTTTTATTTTATTCGAGATTTAGAAAACACTATGCAAAATACTCTTTAATTACAATTTTTTATTAAATTTTGGCAAAACCTGAAATTAATCTGACCAAAAAACTGATCAGAAATATCAAAGTCTGAATATGAAAAACTGAGGAGGAATATCGATTTATCAATTATTGAATATCGAAAGTAAATATATAGACACATCGATACATTCTTTAATCAAATTATCGCCCAACATTAATACTTTCGCCGGGTACTTTAAATTCAATAGAATTGTTTATTTTTGGAACCTACTTGAAATGAACGTGCTTTCCATGCATTTATTATTTATTATTTTTATTTATTTATTTTTTTACCCACTAATGACAACAAGGTAAATAGCGGAGTAAATAAAAAAAA
>JAQQPU010022431.1:0-13990 GCA_029168905.1 Artemia sp. Kazakhstan ARC1039
AAGAAAGTTTTTTTTAAAGAAAAGTAAAGGCCATATTAAACTTAAGATCAGTAGAAATAGAAGCCTACAATAATTCAAACTCAAAACGACCAGAAATTATTATTAAAGAATAAAAAAGGAAAGGAGAATAATTGGTATGGCGGTAACACTGCATATAAATTTATATGAATGTATATATAGTGGGCTGTAATAATGCAAAAGGTAAATATAACATTGGTTTAAGAATGGAAAGAAAGACAAGGAATAAATTTACGACGATTATCAAGTAAAAAATAAGTTTTATTTGAACAATGCCATAAAGCGATGACATTTGATTATGATGTTTGGTGCTTCGCATTGATATTTCAGTTTTAAAAGTTTTATCAATTTTTTCTCAAAGGGAAATTACGTTGTGGGCATGAATGTAGACTTGCAGCTAAATTAAATATAGTCACTTCCACTTTTCATATCTGTCTCTTGATATTGGTTTGATTTTTATTGTCTGTAGTACTGAGGAGCTCATTAAGGAGATAATCAAACACAAATTTTAAAAAATTTTACCCCTTTGTTCAAAAAAAGAGATAATTAAATATTTAAACTACTAAAACTAAAATAATTACTTGCTAGTTTTTTTTCTTTGATAGGTATGTCTCTCGATTTCCCGATTCTTAAATTTTACTTCGTAATATGCACGTGTGCGCAAAAAAAATCTTATAAACTGTTCAAGGGGGAAGTCCTCGCAGCCAGTTTCCCAATTCAGGTCTTTGCACTCAAGCCATATTCGATTGATTATTGACACCCGACGATTGACACTTGCAAACCACTTGGCTGGCTCACCAAGTTTTTTTCTGCTTTCGCAATTACGAATAATGCACTTGGTAACCATTTCTCAGTGATTGACGAAAACAGACTAATCCGCTAATGCAGAAATAAGTGGAGGAGCTTTTTGTTCGCACCGAGAACGAAGACCAGAAATGATCTGCGATAAGCTTACTGTCTATAAACTGTGGTGGAAACTGTCTTTGGCATAAGGGTGACTGTATTTGTTTTTATTTTAAGTGTAATTTTGATGTTATACTGTATTAATTTCCGGTAATCCACAATTTCTCTCATCCTAGGACGTGAATTATGGCGTCCCCTGGCTCTTATGGCAATATCTGTTTCAGAGCCTATGGTATATTCAGTTTATGCAAGTGATTTTTTTTTGCACAGTAAATACATAGAAACTACAAGTAGCTCTAGACTTTGTAATCCTGAAACTTCCCATGCCAAAGACGCCAATTATGGCTTGCCATCTTCAGAGCTGTTTATTTCGCCGATGACATCATGCTTGGCATTTCTGGGGAAAATAATTAGAGCTTAGATCAAATCTAGCATTTTTTTTTTAGAGGTTTATTCTTTGGTTTGATGCTAATTTTTTTAAGCTAATTTTTTCGTGTTTTTCTTAGGGTTTTCCTCAACTGCCTGAAATTCGTCTAAAAAATAAGACAGTTAGTAGATCTAAGCATCGGTACGTCTAATTTTAAAATGTTATTATTGAAGAAAACAACTCTTTTAAAAGTTACCCTGATTTTCTTAAAATAAGGACATGCATGAGTATCAATATTTTACGGAAGCTTAAGGAAATTTTTCCTAGTTCAGTTTTGAAAGTCCTTTTTCTTGTAGAACCACTTCTCTTGTACAAGCGCTTTCTAAGGTTTATAATAAAGTTTGAAACTTCGTTCAGGAAACAAACTGTTCCATAGTCATCCTTTTACCCGATTTTCAATCGCTACATGTTTTTCGAGAGCGTGTTTTGCTCTTTCTGAGCTTCATGGTAAGCCTTATCAGCCCCTTAATGTTCTGTCGTCTTTTGCCTCAAAATAATTATCATCTCCGTAATAACGTATCATTTTCAAGCTCCTTATGCTCCCCCGTATGGTTAGACGTCAGTCGTTATCGGCAAGTCATATTGTATGGATGTGCACTCGTTTATCTTTGTCAAAAGGCTTTTGGCTTTTTAAATTTATTTTCTCTATTGGTGTTTTGTGTAGAATTGATTGTAGTATTCTTTCTTTTATATTTTTTTTTTCGCTGAGTGATGTTATAAAATTTATAGTCCTTTTTTTGTGTCTCTCTCTGATTTAGTGCTCAAAGAAGTCACCCTGGCCTTCAAAGGCATAGGAGCCTTTGTGGTGATTGTTAAATTAAATTCATTGTAGTTTTTGTTATGTTCAATTAATTATAAATAAATTTTATGAAGTATGAATCTTACAGTCAGAGACAGCACACTATCACAGCCTAAATAGAGAGTCATAGTCCTTCTGTAGTTACTACTACTACAAACAACTCACCGCAGCACCTAGCCACCTGAGGCCAACACAGCTACGCACGCTCCTCCTCCATCCCAATCTATTCAAAGCCTCCCTTTTTACGCCCGCCCATGAAGTTCCCATTTCCTTTAAATCTTTCTTTATGACGTCCTCCCACCCCAAACGAGGACGACCTGCTTTCCGTTTAGCCCTAGACGGTTGGCCGAAAAGAACAATCTTCGGCAATCTGTCATCCTTCATCCGCACAACGTGCCCTAGCCACCTCAACCTTTCTTTCATTATAGCCCTAGAGAGCGGTATTGAACCACATTTTTCGTATAGCCTATTGTTTGAAATACGGTCAGTCAGCCGGGTACCCAGAACAATCCTTAAGCAGTTTCTCTGGAAAACATCTAGCTAATGTTCATCCGCTTTTCGGTGCGCCAATGCTTCAGAGCCATATTTGACCACTGTCATCACTTTAGCTTCTAATATTCTAATCTTGGTTTGCAGACTTATCTTCCTATTTTTCCAAACTTTATTTAACTGTGAAAAAACACCTTGAGCCTAGGCTATTCTACTTTTGACATCTTCACTGCTCCAACGATCTTTACTAATAATACTACCAAGGTAAGTGAAGCTGTCCACCTGATCAATATTTTCATTACCCAACTTCACCTTTTCATCTTCACTTATTCCTATTCCTAGTGACTTAGTCTTTTTAACATTAATTTTCAAACCTATTCTAGCACCCTGAACTCGTAAAACCTCTAAAACTTCATTCATTTTGCTCACGCTTTCATCTTGGATGCTTAAATCATCAGCATAATCTAAGTCCAGGAGACTTTTTCCTCCCCTTTTATTCCGTGGTCTCCCAATGCCTTTCCTGTGCTCCTTAAGACAAAGTCCATCAAAATAATCCATATAAAGGGGGATAGAACTCAACCCTGCTTAACTACTGATTTAATACAAAACCAGCTGCTAACCTCATTTCCTACCTTAACCGCAGCTGTGTTATCCTCGTACATAGCACTAATCACTTTAATGTATTTGTCTGGCATACCATACATGGATAAAACCTTTACTAAAGCTCTTCTATCAACAGAATCGAACGCTTGTTCATAATCTATAAAACTGAAGACTAAAGGTGTTTGAAAACTCAGGCACTTCTCAATTATTAACCTAAGAGTGAAAATTTGGTCGACATATCCTCTACTTTTTCTAAAACCGCACTGTTCTTCTCTTAAAAATTTGTCTACGGCATCTCTCAGTCTAAAAAGTATCATATTACTAAGTAATTTACTACCTACAGAGACCAGACTAATCCCTCGATAATTACCACACTCACTTTTATCACTTTTCTTATAAAGTGGCTTAATTAAGGTTTTCCTAAAATCGTTAGGTACTTCCCCTTTTTCAAAAATCATATTCATAATGTTCAGTAACTTATTTCTAATTTCAGAGCCACTATATTTAAGAAACTCATTTACCACCTTATCAGCACCTGGAGCCTTATTATTTTTTAGTCCTTTTAGTGCTGTCGCTAATTCCTCCTCACAAAACAAATCTTCCTTCACATCCAAGGTATCACAAACTTTTTCATTTTCCTCTATATCTCTTCCTTCAACTCTATCTCGGTTAAGCAAACTCTCAAAATGTTCGGCCCATCTCTCGTTAGTTTTTTCCTTATCGCTAATTGCGGCCCCATTCCTATCTTTAACTGGGCCAAGACCGCATTGACTACTCCCTCTCAATTTGTTAACATGCCAGTACAATATTTTACTATTATGCCGTCTTTTTTACTCATTATGCAGTCTAGCAAGTATTTGTAGACGCAGTAGCAAGTTGTCCAAGTCTCAATTAGTCACAGCTGCAGTTGCAAGTTGTCACAGTCGCAAGTTAGTTAATTCTTTTTAATTAGTTGTGTATATGTATACTGAATTTTAAAGTCAGATATTGGCTGAACTTTACGAAATTTCTTGAAAAAGTTAAATAAAGTTCAACTTTTTTCGGACAGCAATAAAGTCAACAAAGTTATGGGAGGAAATCGGTTTATTAACTTTGTTTACAGCTTCATTAACTTTATTGACACCGTGGGAGTCTCACATAAATATTCCTTGACAGATCTACCTTAATACCCTTAGCTTGCATAATAGCGATAGTTGTAGTAGCACTAGTAACAGTATGTGCATAGCACCTTTGGTTTTCTTCAACATCCCTTCAGAAAACGCTGAAAGTTTCAACTTAATAGCATCAGTCGTTCCTGAAACATTGCTAATATGTTATCTCGACAATTTGTGTGGGCATAGTGTGTTTTGATTTAGTTCAATACAGTTTCAATATTCCCCATGTTTTTCGCCCTAACACCCTTAGCTTTAGTAGCATTAATAGTAATACCAGTAGCAATAGCAGTAGCAGTAAGTAGTAGCAGCAGTAATAATAGTAGTAGTTGCAGAAGCAGTAGTATGAGTAGAAGCAGTATCATTTGGATGCAGATGTTGTCATTTGGTTAGTTCAAAATCCCCCACAACAAGCCCTGTAAGTTTCAACTGTACACACCAAACTCTTTCTAAGATATTGCTGATACGCCCTTTTAACAGCTGCATACAGGTGGCGTATTGTGGTCAAGCTCACCTTCCTCCCTCAAAATTCCCTGAAGATTTCACCTTCAAACCCTTGGGCTTAGTCGTAGTAGTAGTCACAGTAGTGGTTTTAGTATTAGTAATACTAGTAGTAGTATTAATGCTGAAAGCACTAGTACTAATAGCAGCTGTAGTATTAAAATATTGCCATCATCTCTCTCATCAAGTCCTAAATGTTTGAAATTAATACAATTAGCCGTTAGTATGGCATTGCCGATATGTCCTTTTGATAACCTCTATGTTCATATGTTTCTTGAAATTTTCATTTTCCTTATAATTTTCTATTCCTTATAATCTTAATATTTCTTTATTTGTTGAAGTCAAAAAAGTGAAAACATTTAAAGTGTATTTTGTTTTCAGTAAAGTGCAAATTACTTTCTGGTCTTGAGGAGGTGTGGGGGTTGTCAGCCCTACTCATGCTTGTTGTTGCTATTTTGAGTTTGAATAGGTTATTTATTGTTATTTCTGTTCGTTTTGGGTTCAATTCATTTATTTATGTGATTTGTGGTAGTTTTACGCTTGGAAAATTATTTGAATTTATTTCTACTCATTTTTGGCTTTAAAAAGGGCACTAGAACTCTCGATTTCCAATTGAATGAGCCCCTTTTGAAGTGTCTATGACGACCCCTTCCATATGAAGTGCCCTGCTTTAAAGGAAAAAAAAAAATTAATGGTACATTGTGCCAACATTGTTCTTATATGCCCTCAGGGCATAGCTTAAAACCATTGCCCCAAGGGTTGTGGGGGAGTGTCCTCCTCAAAAAGATATTTTCTATCTGGAAATCAACTACGCTGAACAAAATGGCTATCTCAAAATTTTGATTGGATGTGTTTGGGGGGATGATGGGCGCGGGGGGGCCTAGTTGCCCTCCAATCACTTTCGACTATTAAAAAGGGCACTAGCCACTCCAATTTCCGATCGAATGAGCCCCTTTCGAAGTTTTTACGACAACTTCGATACGAAGTGCCCGGATGAAGAAAAAAAAAAACATTGTGCCCACATAGTTCTTTCCTTAGGCAGCGCGCTAGCGCTGCCTATGATACGGTCAGTCGGCCGGGTATCCAGAACAATCCTTAAGAAATTTCTCTGGAAAACATCTAGCAAATCTTCATCCGACTTTCGAAGCGCCCATGCTTCAGAGCCATATTTGACTACTGTCATCACTGTAGCTTCTAATATTCTAATCATGGTTTGCGGACTTATCTTCCTATTCTTCCAAACTAAAATAACCAATACTATTTGTAAACAATGGGGAAAGTTCATAACTTGCAGCCCCTCACCCGGGGACTGTGGGGGATTAAACCGTCCTCAAAGACATATTAATTATATATTTTGTCTATGCTCAACAAAATGACCATCTCAAAATTTTGATCCGGTGACTTTGGGAAAAAATGAGCGTGGGAGGGGGCCTAGTTGCCCTTCAGTTTTTTTTCGGTTACTTGAAGTGGAGTGAAATCTCACTTCACTTAATCTGGAGTGACTCCTACATTCCTACTGGCACCAACCCAGAGAATAAAAATCGGGGCTCAAGGGAAAACTGTAGCATATGTAGCCTTACAAACTCTTAATGAGAGATTTAATCTGTGTCAATTGCAGTTTTCCACAATTTTCACCAACCCTTAGTCTTAATGGTAGTCGCAGTAAAAATAGTAGTTGTAGAATTACTAGTAGTAGTTGTTGTTGTTATAGTAGCAATAGTAGTCGTAGTGGTAGCAGTAGTAGTAGTAGTAGTAGTTGTAATAGTAGTAGTAGTAGTAGTAGTAGTAGTAGTAGTAGTAGTAGTAGTAGTAGTAGTAGTAGTAGTAGTAGCAGCAGTATTATAGAAATCACCCATAACCAATTTTGGCCAAAATTGACACGTAAGAGGTGTGTACGCGAGGACCGCGATATGTCCACTTGGAAACTATGCTCAGGAAATAGATAGCAGCACGCTATCGTGTTTGCATATAAACTTAAAAAAAAAAGAGTTAAAAATAACAACCAACAGGCGGTATCAAAGTACTTACCATGGTATACTACTACTAGTACTACTATAACTACTAATGCTAACAACTCACCGCAGCACCAAGCCACCTGAGGCCAACACAGCTACGCACGCTCCTCCTCCATCCCAATCTATTTAAAGCCTCCGTTTTTACAACCTCCTAGGAATTTCCCATTTACTTTATTTTATATTATTATTATTAACAACTCACCGCAGCACCAAGCTGCCTGAGGCCAACACAGCTACGCACGCTCCTCCTCCCTCCCAACCTATTCAAAGCTTCACTTTTTACACCCGCCCATGAAGTTCCCATTTCCTTTAAATCTTTCTTTATGACGTCGTCCCACCCCAGACGAGGACGACCTGCTTTCCTTTTAGACCAAGACGGTTGGCCGAAAAGAACAATCTTCGGCAATCTGTCATCCTTCATCCGCTCAACGTGCCCTAGCCACCTCAACCTTTCTTTCATTATAGCACTAGAGAGCGGTATGGAATCACATTTTTCGTACAGCCTATTATTTGAAATACGGTCAGTCAGCCGGGTACTCAGGACAATCCTTAAGCAATTTTCTCTGGAAAACATCTAGCAAATCTTCATCCGCTTTTCGGAGCGCCCGTGCTTCAGAGCCATATTTGAACACTGTCATCACTGTAGCTTCTAATATTCTAATCTTGGTTTGCAGAATTATCTTCCTATTGTTCCAAACTTTTTTTAACTGGGAAAAAACACCCTGAGCCTTGGCTATTTTACTTTTGACATCTTCACTGCTCCCACCCTCTTTACTCGTAATACTACAAAGGTAAGTGAAGCTGTCCACCTGATTAATCTTTTAATTACCCAACTTCACCTTTCATCTTCACTTATTCGTAGCCTTAGTGACTTAGTCTTCTTAAAATTAATTTTCAAACCTATTCTAGCACCCTGAACTCACAAAACATCTAAAACTTTATTCATTTTGCTCACACTTTCATCTAGGATGCTTAAATCATCAGCATAATCTAAGTCCAGGAGACTTTTTCCTTCCCATTTGACTATGTGGTCTCCCATTGCGTTTCCTGTGCTCCTTAAGACAAAGTCCATCAAAATAATCCACATAAAGTGGGATAGAACACAACCCTGCTTAACTCCTGATTTAATACAAAACCAGTTGCTAACCTCATTTCCTTTCTTAACCGCAGCAGTGTTATTCTCGTACATAGCACTAATCTCTTTCATGTATTTGTCTGGTATACCATGCAAGGATAATTACCACACTAACTTTTATCACCTTTCTTATAAAGTGGCTTAATTAAGGTTCTCCTAAAATCGTTAAGTACTTCCCCTTTTTCAAAAATCATATTCATAATATTCAGTAACTTATTTCTAACCTCAGAGCCACCATATTTGAGAAACTCATTTACCACCCTGTCAGCACCAGAAGCCTTATTATTTTTTAGTCCTTTTAGTGCTGTCGCTAATTCCTCCTCACAAAACAAACCTTCCTTCACATCCGAGGTATCACAAACTTTTTCATTTTCCTCTATATCTCTTCCTTCAACTCTATCTGGGTTAAGCAAACTCTCAAAATGTTCTGCCCATCTCACTTTAATTCTTTCCTTATCGCTAATTGTGGCCCCATTCCTATCTTTAACCGGGCCAAGTCCGGATTGACTACTGCCTCTCAATTTATTGACATGCCAGTACAAAATTTTACAATTATTCCATCTAGCTGCATCTTCCAGATCCTCTGCAATTTTATTTGCTCATAATCTAAAGAGAGGTTTAGCATATTCTCAAAATGTTCTGCCCACCTCTCTTTAGTTTTTTTCTTATCGCTAATTGCGAACCCATTCCTATCTTTAACTGGGCCAAGTCCGCATTGACTACTCCCTCTCAATTTGTTAACATGCCAGTACAATATTTTTATCACGGCCTCCACTTCACACCCCCTTAGTTCAAATTTTAATGCTTTCTCCACTTTCTTTACATTCCTTTTGTTTTCATATGATCTATCACTAAGGTAATTCTTGTACAAGTCCTTTCTCCTTTCTATCAAACATAAAGCATTTTCACTAATATTCTTAGCTGTAGTTCTAGCTTTTCCCCCTAAGACACCTTCAGCAACTTCACAAATTATTTTTCTAAAATTATTTCAACAATCTTCCACATTATCAAATTTCAAACTCTGAAGTTTAGTATTCAACTGTACCTGGAAAGTTTCTCTCGAATTCTTATCCTGGAGTCTAGCAACATCATAACTTCCTGGGAGGTAGTTACTCTTCCGATATTTCAGCTTTAAATTAACCCTTGACACTACTAGACGGTGATCTTTACTTTTAACATCAATAACGGTACTCCTATATACCCTAGTATCTTGTATTGATCCTGCCAGTCTTCGGTTTACAATAACATAATAAATAAGGCTTGCTGTCTTACCATCACGTGAATATCATGTTAACTAATGAGTCATTTTACGACCAAACACCGCATTGGTTATAACTAGATTTTTATACCTACAAAATTGTAAAAGTCTGTATCCATTAATGTTTTCTTTTCCTACACCAAATTTACCTAGGCTAGGATACCATCTATCCCTATTTCTACCAACCTGGGCGTTAAAATCTCGCAGTAAAGACATCATATTTCTACCCAGGGCCCTGTCTGTTTGCTCCTGTAACTGTAAGTAAAATTCATCTGAGTCACTAGTATCTCCATCAGTCGGTTCTACAGGGGCATATACTTGTATAACTGATACCCTGAACTTTTTAGTCATAAAATGAGCAATTAGTATTTTATTATTAATACCTTCCCAGCCTAGACAAGACTTAGCAGCTTCCTTATTCATCATGGGCCCTATTCCCTGTCTATGTACCCCATCCTTCCTGCCTGAGTAAACAAATTCCTATATCACCTAATTTCATACTTCCTACCCCTAGGATAAATCTTTCTTTGTGACGTCCTCCCACCCCAAACGAGGACGGCCTGCTTTCCTTTTAGTCCTAGACGGTTGGCCGAAAAGGACAGTCCTTGGGAATCTGTCACCCTTCGTCCGCACAACGTGCCCTAGCCATCTCAACCTTTCTTTCATTATAGCCTCGAAAGCGAGATTAAACCACAATATTCTTACAGCCTACTGTTTGAGATACGGTCAGTCAGCCGGGTACTCAGAACAATCCGTAGGCGATTTCTCTGGAAAATATCTAGCAAATCTTCATCCGCTTTTCGGAGCGCCCATGCTTCTTAGCCATATTTGACCACTTTCATCGCTGTAGCTTCTATTATTCTAATCTTGGTAAGCAGACTTATCATCCTATTCTTCCAAACTTTTTTTAACTGCGAAAAAAAACACCCCGTGCCTTGGTTATTCTAATTTTAACGTCTTCATTGCTCCTATTATCTTTACTAATAATACCATAAAGTTAAATGAAGCTACCCACCTGATCAATCTTTTCGTTACCCATCGTCACCTTTCATCTTCACTTATTCCTAACCTTAGTGACTTAGTCTTCTTAAAATTAATTTTCAAACCTATTCTAGCACCCTGAACTCGCAAAACCTCCAAAAGTTAATTTATTTTTCTCACACTTTCATCTAGGATGCTTAAATCATCAGCATAATCTAATTCCAGGAGAGTTTTTCCTCCCCATTTGATTCTGTGGTCTCACAGTGCCTTTCCTGTGCTCCTTATTACAGAATCCATCAAAATGATCCATCTGAAGGGGGATAGAACACAACCCTGCTTAGCTCCTGATTTAATACAAAACTAGCTGCTAACCTCATTTCCTACCTTAACCGCAGCAGTGTTATTCTAGTACATAGCGCTAATCACTTTAATGTATTTGTCTGGTATACCATGCAAGGATAAAACCTTTACTAAAGCTCTTCTATCAACAGATTCGAACGCTTGCTCATAACCTATAAACTGAGGACCGAGGGTGTTTGGCAACTCAGGCGCTTCTCAATTATCACACAGTTCGTGGTAACGAACTGTAAGTAAGGAGCGACTCAGCTCAATAGTAACCAAAACTCTAAAAAAATGGAATTTTAATACCAATAGAAACAGTAAAAAAATCAGATTTTAATGCTGATTTCAAATATATAAGTTTCATCATAAGTTATTGTCTTACTCATCAAAATTTATGCGCCTGAGAACATTTGCCTGCTTTTTGAAAAAAAGGGGGAAACATTGCCTGAAAGTTATAGAACCTTAATGAAAATTACACCATCAGATTCAGCGTATCAGAGAACCCTAATGTAGAGGTTTCAAGCTCCTATCTGCAAAAATGTGGAATTTCGTATTTTTTGCCAGAAGAAAGATCACGGATGCGTTTTTATTTGTTTTTTTTCCCCAGGGGTGATCCTACGGACCCAGTGGTCCTAGAATATCGTAGGAGGGCTCATTCGAATGGAAATTAAAAGTTCTAGTGCCCTTTTTAAGTGACCAAAAAATGGAGGGCAACTAGGCCCACTCCCACTCTCATATTTTTCCCAAAGTCACCCGATCAAAATTTTGAGATACCCGTTTTGTTCAGCAGGGTCGAAAATATGATAATTATGTCTTTTAGGATGAGTTAATTCCCTAAAGTCCCTGGGGAGAGGGCTGAAAGTTATGAACTTTACCCAATGTTTACATATAGTATTGGTTATTGGGAAGTATACAGACGTTTTCAAGGAGGATTTTTTCCTGGTAGTGGGAGGGGGGTGGGTGGTTCGGAGGTTTTGTGGGAGGAGCTTTCCATGGATGAAGTTTTCCTGGGGGAAGGGATACTGCTATGAAGGGGGTGCCGGATTTCCCAGCATTATTTAAAAAAAACGATCAGAAATTAAATTAAAAAAAACAAGTTTTTCAACTGAAAGTGAGGAGCCACATCAAAACTTAAAACGAACAAAAATTATTACGTATATAATTAGGTTCGCCCCCTAGCCAATGCCTCGCTCTTTAAGCCAAAGATTTTTTAGTACTTTCATAAGAGATATTTATTCTAATTAACGGCCTGTGTGATTAAGGGTCATTTTTAAAGAATTGGAACAAAATTCGAACTTTAGCGTAAAGAGCGAGGTATTACCTTGGAGACGAACCCCCTAATATACGTATTAAAAATATATAAATATAGAAGTTCGTTACGTAAGTGAATTCGTAAGTTACGTATATTTATTACTAATAAAAACGTTCGTAAATAAAATTAAACAACTTTCGAGAAAACCATTTAACCAAATAAAAGTAAAATTAAGTATGCGATTTTTTTTTAATTATTCATGTACGCTGAGCCAAAATCAAAACCTGAATTAATTCAAATACTTTCAAAAATTAAACAAAAAAACTTTTTTTTAACTGAAAGTAAGGAGCGACATTAAAACTTAAAACGAACAGAAATTATTCCGTATATGAAAGGGGCTGTCCCCTCCTCAACGCCTCGCTCCTTGCGCTAAAGTTTTTTATTGTTTTAAAAAATAGAGTTGTGACAAAAATTTTAACTTTAGCGTAAAGAGCGAAGAGTTGAAGGGGGGACAGCCCCTTTCGTATACGAAATAATTTCTGTTCGTTTTAAGTTTTAATGTCGCTCCTTACTTTCAGTTTAAAAAAAACTTGTTTTTTTAGTTAATTTTTAAACGTTTTTGAACTAATGCAGCTTTGATTTTGGCTCACCGTATATAAATAATTAAAACGAAATCCGCATATTAATTTTCCTTTTTTTGGCTAATTGGCTTTCTCGAAATTTTGTTCTGACGTAACTTACGCATTAACTTACGTAACGAATTTCTATTTTCGTATGTTTTTATTACGTATATTAGGGAGTTCGTTCCCTAGTCAATACCTCCTTCTTTACGCTAAAGTTCGAATTTTGTTCGAATCACAAACCCCTGAATCACAAAGGCCGGTTAATTAGAATAGATAGCTCTTGTGAAAGTACTAAAAAAACATTAGCGTGAAGAGCGAGGCATTGACTAGGGGGTGAACCCCCTCATATACGTAATAATTTCTGTTCGTTTTAAGTTTTAATGTTGCTTCTTACTTTCACTTGAAAAGAAACTTGTTTTTTTTATTTAATTCCTGATCGTTTTTTAAAGAATGCTGGGAAATCTCGCGCCCCCTCCATAGAAGTTTCCCTTCCCCCAAGGAAATATACTCCATGGAAAGATCCTCCCCCGTAACCCCTACTCTGATCTCGACCCCCCACTAGAAAAAATTCCTCCTGAAAACGCCTGTATACTTCCCAATAACCAATACTATATGTAAACAATGGGCAAAGTTTATAACTTGCAGTCCTTCCCCAGGAACAGTGGGGTATTAAGTCATCCTCAAAGACATATTAATCAGATTTTCGACTATGCTGAACAAAATGGCTATCTCAAAATTTTGATTGGGGGCTTCGGGAAAAAATGAGCGTGGGAGGGGGCCAAGTTGCCCTCCAATTTTTTTGGTCACTTAAAAAGGGCAATAGAACTTTTAATTTCGGTTGAAATGAGCCCTCTCACGATATTCTAGGACTACTGGATCGATACGATCACCCCTGGGAAAATAAAAAAACAAACAAAAAAAAACAAAGAACAAATATTCACGGATCCATGATCTTTCTTCTGGCAAAAAATACGAAATTCCACATTTTTGTAGATAGGAGCTTGAAACCTCTATAGTAGGGTTCTCTGATACGCTGAATCTAATGGTGTTATTTTCATTAAAGCTCTATGACTTTTAGGAGTTGTTTCCCCCTTTTTTTGAAAATAAGGCAAATTTTCTCAGGCGCGTATCTTTTGATGGGTAAGATTAAATTTGATGAAACTTATATCTATTGGTATCAAAATTCCGTTTTTTAGAGTTTCAGTTACTATTGAGCCGGGTCGCTCCTTACTTACAGTTCGTCACCACGAACTATTTGACTAATCATGACATGTCCTTTTCAGAACCAAAACGAGAGCCAGTCATTGAACTGAGCCATTGTGCAGAATTAATACCAAATTAAACGTAAAAAAAATAAAGCAAAATCCTAAAATGGATTGTTACTTTATCTTAAAAGAGATTGGTCCTAAAAGGGATTGATAATATTTGTATTCTATAAAAAGTGCTCTTTATTGGTTTGCTTTTACTGTACCAAAACTCCTATATTATTTTGT
>JAQQPU010022432.1:0-13988 GCA_029168905.1 Artemia sp. Kazakhstan ARC1039
AAAAAACATATTTGTGTAACAGATAGATGAGCCAACTTTGCATATTTGGAATCAGCACATTTTTTTGAGTCGGGTAGTCAAAGAATCTTTTCTCTTGCAATTTGTTCCCGATTAGGCCCTTTTTGTTCACACACTTCCTGGACTAAGAGTCCCATTAAACACAGGGCCAGCAGAAATAGTCCTATGATAATTCAAATTCTAAAAGACAATAAATTACTAATAAAGAATAAATAGAACCCAAAAGGAACAAAATTAAAATAAATGAATATACGAATAGTAAATATAACAGATTCTGATATAGATGTATGACTTAATCTTAAAACAAGTAAAAATTAAATTCAATATGTAAATCAAACTAAGAAACTAATCAAAATTACTAAAGACAGGAGCTCGGTTTCAGCCCCTTCCCCCTCTTCTAACCGCAGGAGTCCTAGACGCCGAAAACCAAGCTTTTCAACGGAAATTAAAGAGTCCTATTAAACACAGGACAAGCATAAATAGTCCTAAGATAATTCAAACTCTAGAAGACAATTAATTACTAATAAAGAATAAATAAAACCCAAAAGGAACAAAATCAAAATCAATGATTATACGAATAGTAAATATAACAGATTCCAATATAGATGTATAAATAAATCTTAAAACGAGTAAAAATAAATTTCATATGTAAATCAAACTAATAAACTAATCAAAATTACTAAAAACAGGAGCTTGGTTTCTGCCCCTTCCCCCTCTCCTAATCGTAGGAGTCCTAGACGCTATTGTGTCATTTTTGCTCTACTGAAAACAAATAATATCATACACCCTTTATATTTATAACTCTGAAAAAATAAAAAGCGAATTTTCTTGTTTGAAAGGCTGATATCCAGGAGTTAATAGAATGGTGTATTAAATATTAATTTTGATTCTTTTACTTGTTTTTCCAGTCATCACTACAAAGTGATTTATTTCTTATCTGTCATCGATGTTTTAAAAAACAAAACACACAGTTTTAAAATACAAATAATTCTCAATAAAACGTAAACGATGTAATGAGATTTAGAACTTTTACGATTAGAGGAGGAGAAGGATTCAGTAGCCAAACTCCTGCTTGCATTAATTTCAGTTCGTTTTAAGTTTGACTTGAATATTGAATTCAATTTTTACTCCTTCTAAGATTTATTTAAACATCGATATCAGTCAAGGCTGTGTCCAGGGGATGGCGGTTAGGGGATTTGCACCCTCTCACTCCCGAAATTTCGACTCTTAAAAACAAAAAATTACATATAATAAAAATTTTATGCGTTTTTTGTTAAATTGTTTTGTGACCTATCAACCCCCCTCAAAACCGCCTCCCACCAGAACAAAAATCCTGGATATGGTCCTGATATCAGTATTTATTATCTTTATGTTTAGTATAGCCGTTTATTTTAATTTATGTTTATTTTGGGTTACATTTATTCTTTAATATTAATTTCTGGGTCTTTTTGAGTTTGAATTATAATAGGATTTAATTTCTGCTGGTATTCAGTTTTATATGACTTTATAGCTGTTTTTATCACTAATAAACAGGTAAAAGTAATTAGTTCGATTTGATAACACTTTTTGTTCGTACGCCTTCAAAGGAAAGCTGCAGTTTTCTAAATTGTTTAATGCCATGTATTTTAGCTTATTTTGCTTATTTTCAGTTTGTTTCATTTATTATTTATTTGGCACCGGCAACTACCGAAACTGAATAGGTGCAAATAAAATATTTTTTATTAAACTAATTAAAACAAACATTTTTGCCAAAGTAGTTTTTTGAAGAAAAGTAAAGAGCTACATCAAACAACAGATTAGCTTAAATAAAGTCAAATAACATTTCAAGCATAAAACGATCATAAATCAGTAGTATCCCCTTGCTGCTTTTAAAAGAAGCCCTATCCATGATTTTAAAGACAGCCCTGTTTTAAAGAAAGCCCTATCAATGATTTTATGGGCACAGCTGGCAAGATTCCCACAACATACCTGTTATGTCATGACATCCATAGCAGATTTTCATAGGATTCCAACGCAGCCCTTTTTTCCGCCGGCCAGTACCCCTGGAATACAACTGCACCCCCTATACAACCGGCCAGCAGGTTTTGTTACATCATAGGGAGGGACTACGAGATACAAGCGCATTCGGTTGCTATGTCATATGGAGGACGCAATCTTGTTTCAGTGTTAGAAGGAACACAGGTGGCAAGATTCCCACAGCACCCAGGATTTTAAATGGTCAGCAGGTGTTTAATAATTGGAGTTGACGCAATCGTGCGTGACAAGCTAGACAAAAGGAACCACTGGGGAACCCCCACTTGCAACTGAGCACGACACAAACACGGCTCTTACGTAATTGCAACACGCATGTGGTTATTACGTAATGATAGTGCATACAAAGGGTATTACGTAATTTAAGCGCATATCTTAAGTAATGATAGTGCACATTTAACGTTATGACAGCGCAGATATCACTGTCACATAATACTTTTTTGAGATTTCATTTTTCTTCTTTCAAAGTGTTTTTTTCTTTCAAGGCATTTCTTTTTTCTTTAATTCAAGGCTTTTTCTTTCTTTAATTCTTCCAGGGTTTTATTTTTTTTGGGGGGGGGATGCTTATGGATGATGCATTCCCACACGAACCGTTTCTTCAGAGTCCATGAGGGAATCCCCCGCTTTTAATTGTGGAACAAACATGCGTGGGTTGTTACATAATACTTTTTGAGACTTTATTTTTCTCAAGGGATCGTTATATTCTAATGATTTTAGTCCTCGTTAGGACTCGAAAGATCAATTTCCTTCTAATAGAAGAACGCCCCAGGCGCCAGGACCAGCAGACTATTTCCAATATTTTGTTCTGACTAATATATTTTAGAAATAGCCTATTGCACGCGAGGAGACATCCCATGTTTCGCATACTATAATGACGTTTGCGCGTTTCCCATGACTATGATATTTGAGGTACAGAGGGGAAATATAATTCTAGAATTTATTGTTTCCAAGGCAAACGTGTAATTAGAGAATTTCAAGAGATGTCTTCTTATAGGATTATATAATTTTTTTAAGAACCTAGGAAAATACTCCTTCTTACAGAATGTTTAGAGATGTTTCCTTAGAGAATTATCTAAGTTTGCTCAAAATATAGGAAAATTGGGGGCACAAGACATGTGACTTTATTCTAAATTTTGTTCATTTTTTCTTGGTATTATTTTCTCTCAATTCCTAGCCTGTGAGACTCGATGGCTGACCATGGGTGCCCATAAGAGGGACTCCAGCCCCCCCAGCGGAATGACACTGCCTTATATTTGTATCAATTTAAAAAATTTACCACAAAACAACTTTTTCAATGAAAGGTAAAAAGCTCCATCAAGCCAAAAATGGACCGAAATAAAGTCAAATAATCAGCCAAGCGTAAAATTACCATAAATCACTATCAACAAATAAATGAAACTCAAAACGAACAGAAATTAGAATAAATAGCCGAGTCAAACTCAAAACAAGCAAAAATTAACTTTACTAGGGCTCACAACCACCATACTTTAACAGAAATTAGAATAAATAGCCAAGTCAAACTCAAAACAAGTGAAAATCAACATTATTATGGCTGACAACCCCCATACCATCTTAAGAATAGAACATACTTTAGGCTTTACTGAAAAAATAACAAATGACAGTGAATTGACAGTTTAATATACCTATGCTGATATCTATTCCTTAAGGTCTTAAACTTTTCGTATTTATTTAAGTAAAAAAAGTGAAAATATTTAAACATGTTTTGTTTTCAGTAAAGCGCAAAACATTTTCTGGTCTTGAGAAGGCATAGAGGTTATCAACCATATTAATGTTAAGTTTTGCTCGTTTCGAGTTTGACTCGGCTAATTATTCTCATTGTGTTCGTTTTGAGTTGCACTTATTTATTGATATTGATTGGTGGTAGTTTTACGCTTGAACGATTACTTGAATTCATTTATGCCCATTTTTGGCTTAATGGAACACTGCTTTTCTTTGAAAAACTTGTTTTATGGAAGAAGTTTTTTAATTAATTTCTGTTGGTTTTTTATTGACATAGTCATTTTCATGAATTTCTTTATATATCTTTTCGGTTATTCTTCTATAACAATCTATAGTTTGGTTTGTTATTTGTGTGTTGGGAGAAACTTTTCCGACAAATTTTAATCCTGACACAAGTAGTGTTTTTGATTTAATTTTGTACCTCCTCAAGTTGACCTGAAAAATAAAACTTAATATCATTCACAGAAGATTCTATCTGTGCTCTTTGACAACCTGGATACACTTACACTCTATTTATTTATTTAAATTGTAAGAGCAGAAGTAGTAACAGTAGCAGCCTCGAAGCTTCAACTTAATACCCCCAGTCATTCTCGATACATTGCTGAAGTGTCTTATTGGCAACCACAAACACAATACTCTTTGATGTAGTTTTAAAGCAATATCTAGTTATATAGCCAAATTGGCGAATTCCATAATTGTGGATGGTGGACATGCCCAATATCCCTAAAGACATAGTTGCTGCACCGTTCTACTATGCCGAGCAAAATAGTTGTGTCAAAATTTTGACTTGATGTGTTTGGGAAATAAATCGGCTTGAGAGACGGGCTGATTTCCTTCCAATCTCTTTTTACTGTTAGAAAGTACATTAGAACTGGTAATTTGAATCTATTTAGCTTCTATAAATGTTTCAATGATATTTCTAGCTACTACAGAGTGGTGCTGCCTATGATATTGCTTATATGCCTTTTTGAAAACCTGCAAGCATACAGTTTTTCCGTTTAATTGGAACTCCCCCTAATAATTCCTAAAAGTTTCACCTTAATATTCTTAGCATCATTAGTTACAGTAACTGTAGTATAAGTATTAAAAGTATACACACAGTGCCTTTTGGCTAGTTCAAAATCCCCTCAACTTACTCTTAAAGGTATAACTTAGTAATATAAATTGTTCTTGATATATTGCTTTGCCACCTTTTTGAAAGTCCACATGCTCATAGTTTGTTTTTATTTAGTTCAACGTCCGCCTAAATATTTCTAATATTTGATTACTGAAGACTTTGTTATATTCTCTTAGGACTATTGGTTACAAAATGGCTATCTCACAATTTTAATCAACTGTGTTTTGGGAAAAGAGGATGTCAGGGAGGTGGCTATTTTATCTGCATCACGCTTGACTCTTAAAATGGAACTAGAACTATACATTTCGAATAGAATGAACCTCCTTTAAAGTTCACACGACCAACCCTTCGAAAAACCCTTACATTCCCCCGGAGCATAACGTATAACCCTTGCCTCCATACTCTGGGTCAACCCAAAAGGCCCTGTTATGACATCTTTGGACTATTTTTGAACACATGGCTATCTCAAAATTTATATCGGATGCATTTGGAGAAAATATGATGTGGGTGGGGGGGTTATAGCTTCCCTCCCATAAATTTCAATCTTAAAAATGGCACTCAAACTTTGGATTTCCGATCCAATGAGCCCCCTCAGAAGTTTATACGAGCACCGTTTCCATAAAAACGTTACATACCCTCAGGGTATAGATTACAACCCTTGCCCTGAGGACTATGGGGGAGTTTCATCCTCAAAGACATAACATCTAGACTTTTAAACTACGCCAAACAAAATAACTATCACAAAATTTGATTAGAAGTGTTTGGGGAAGTGATTGACGTGGGGGGGGACCTGGCTGCCCTCCATGAGCTCTTTTTGAAGTTTCTTTGACATTCCTTTCTATAAGAAGTGTCCTGGCCTAAAAAATGAAAGTAAATAATATATTATACCCACACCGCTTATTGCTTAGGCAGTGCTATCGTACTGACTATGATATTTTGTCTTGAGATTTAATTTATAAAACATTGTAAGTGCCGATTAGACCAGGTAAGCCCCCCTAAAATTCAGCCTATGGGCACCCAGGTGGCTGACCCATCCCCTAGCAAGCAATTTCAACCGCGGGGGGGATTGATATTAGAGGTAAATTTAAGCAACATTAAGATATTTTTGTGGGCTTTTAATGAAAGTGCCCTGTTTCTTTGACTGGGAGTTAGATTTCAGTCCTCCGCCGCCGGAAAATTCCATTAGCACCTCCACATTAACTTTTAATCCGTAGAACTCGTTACTCCATGCAATTCACGCCACAGTTACATTATTTGACTGTCCTTCATTAATCATTTTCTAAGACGTTTTTAGAAAAGTCTTGTTAAAAATTATGCTTCAACCCGGTAATTCAAGTTTTTTTGAAACAAGCCTATCATAATAACCTCCAAAATGCTTCTCATCACCATGGCACTACGCGCCTGCCCCTCTGTCATCCACTTGGCATCCCCCACTCATCACCTCTAGGACATTTTCAATCTTTTCCCTCCGAAAACAAGATCATGAATCTAAACCACCACTTGTTTTATTTGAACAGCGAGAACCCGACATTTCATTGCTAGATTGTTATACTCCAATCAATTCACGACACAATGCCAAGCTATTACTGCTTTGTGGTACCCCTCTGACACTCTCTTCATCATTCCTAATACATTTTTGAGACATTTCTTGTTAAAAATTATGCTTCAATCCGGTTATTCATGTTTTTGCAAGCCAAGCCTATCATAGTGCTCCACAAAAACTTCACACCACCATTGCATTACGCGCCTGCCCCTCCGGCATCCACGTGGCATTTCCCTCCATCACCATTTTCAACTTTATCCCTGCGAAAATAAGCACATGAATCTAAGTTAACACTGTTTTTTATTTGAACATCTGGAACTCGGCATTTCACTGTTAGAACGTGATACTCCAAGCAATTCACGCCACATTGTCACACTATTACTTCTCAGTGGCACCCTTAAATCACATAATCACCCTCAAGACATTTTTCAGTCATTTCTTGTTAAAAATTACTGATTCAATCTTGAGATTCAAGTTTTCACGAGCCAGCCCTGTCAAGATGCTCCTCAAAACACATCACACCACTACGGGGATTACGCAGCTTCACCCTCTCTAACACCATTTACCAGTACTTATCATTCCTAAGACATTTCAAGGTATATCCTCATTAAAAGTCAAGCATTAAATCCATTGATTCATGTATTTGCAACCTAACCCTCCCTAATACACCACATCAATTCCTAACCTGTGTGGCACTATTACTCCCCCTCTGGCACCATCTACCACCCTAATTTGATTCCTAAGAGATTTCAAGATATGTTTTAATAAGGCGACAACCCCGCATCTGGCCCCCGATTACAAAGCTTCCACCTCCAATTCTGCTAGCTTCCACCGCAGTACAACTGACGCCAGCCCATCAATGCCCCTCCGACCCCAACTCCAAATCTGGCTCTGGTTGTGTCAATTCTGGATCTCCCACTTCTGCCCCTGATTATGAAATTCTGATTCCATTAATTCCGCTCCAAGTTTCACCTATTCCAAGATTTTCTGTGCGGCTACCTTCAGTGCTAATCTAGGGCCGGCAAATGGCACCACTCTGGCACACATTATTCTGCCCAGAGGTTTTTCAACCCTTTTCCCACAAAATCATGCATTTAGACTAGAACCGATTTTTTAAAATTAATGAAAACCCCCCAATAGCATTCCTTCTGATGACTCCTGACAATTAAGATTAGCGTGACTCTGTGTACCCACCTGATGACACCACCATCATGCATATTATCGTTCCTAGGACATTCTACAGATATTTTCATGTTTAAAACCATGCTTCAAATCCACTGAGCAACGTTAAAGCTGAAAACGAACCGAAATTATTACATATACGAGGGGTCCTCCCCCTAGTCAATACTTCACTCTTTACGCTAAATTGTGTTTAGTACTTTCAAAAAAGTTATCTATTCTAATTAAACGACCTTTGTGATTCAAGGGTCATTCTTAAAGAATTGGAACAAAATTTGAACTTTAGCCTAAAGAGCGAGGTATGGCTTAGAGGGAGAACCCCTCATTTACATAATAGATATATACAAATACAGAAGTTCGTTACGTAAGTTATTTCGTAAGTTATGTCAGATCAAAATTTCGAGAAAGCCATTTAGCAAAAAAAGTAAAATTAATATGCAAATTTCATTTTAATTATTCATGTACGGTGAGCCAAAATCAAAGCTGCATTAATTCAAAAACATTCAGAAATTAAATATTCATTTTTTTAACTGAAATTAAAGAGCGACATTAAAACTTAAAACGAACAGAAGTTATTCCGTATACGAAACGGGCTGTCCCCTCCTCAACGCCTTGGTCTTTACGCTAAGTTTTTTATTGTTTAAAAAAATAGACTCGTGAGAAAGAGTCGAACTTTAGCGTAAAGAGGAGGGGACTAAAGCGGTTATAATTTTATTCGCAAACTTATCAGTATGGTCTGAGACCTCTGAGTCATGAAAGTATACACAATTGTGTCTTTTAAGTGTGAATAAATTTTTTTATCGTAATCTAACGTGTCTACGACTGCAAGTGAATTCCTCTTGTCTGCTTCTGTGATTATAATTGAAGTGTCTTTACGATGAATAGATAAAATTTTCATGTCATGCGAATTTTTTGCTGTCAAATTAGTATGAAACGCAACCTTTTTTTGGCTGCCGTGAAGTGTATTTATAAAACAAGACCTAACTTCATCTGGGTTAGAAATAGATGTGTAGTGTTTGTGCAAAGAAGATTCTAAGGAGGAAACTATCTGCCACAGGAACTTGTTTTAGTGGAAAAGAGAATTTTGGACCTTTCTCAATAGTTTGGATCTTCCAAACTCGATTGAGAGTTTGGAGAGAACCTAAGACGCTCTCTAGACAAAAGAAACTCGTGACTATATAAATTCCTTTCCAATATTACAACCTGAGAATAATCAACCGTGGAAATATTTTCAAATAAAATTTTTTCAAGAGACTTTCTTTCTTAGGAAATAATTCGTCATTTTTGTAGCAGAAACTAGCGGCAGGAAATATCCAGCCACCGTTGCCAGTGACAGTTCGATTCATAGAGAGCAAACAGGAGGAAAAAATATATTCAACCTAGTATAGCTGTATCATGGTTGCATCTTCAAGATTTAAGCCTGAAAATTCATGTTTTATTAATTTAAAATCTTTCTTTTGTCTTTCTTTGTCTAATTTTACAACCCTCCTGGAGATCTTTCCATGGAAAATAGCGTTGATTACTACTTTTAGTTAACTCTAGTAAGTTAATTAACTCAATGGTGGTCTAAACGTCGTAAGTGGGGATGAAAATCACATATGAGACATATTGCGTGACAGTTTATGACAGTTTTAGTGAATTGTTAGTGATTTACACTAGTTTGAATTTTCTTTGAATGTTTTTTTTTTCTTTTCCAGACGTTAAAGCAAAATCTGTTAACAATAATTGCCTTATCCTTATTTTACTAGCATTTCGTCTTTGTTTTTTATTTATTATGGGCTAACCAGCCATATAGCTGGAAATTACTTCTAATTGTCAATTCTAACGCAACAAAAATGAAATACTAATGGAGTACTAGATATGTTATATTAAAAAATGAATACTAAATAGAGCAGTAAATAAAAAAAAATGTATAACGATTAAACCAAGCGAAAAATCGAATACTGAATCGACTAAAAACAAAAAAAGATAAAAGGGGATAGAATATACCACACTAAAAAGAATTATAGATAATTTTTGAAGCCTAATTACCACTCCAAACTGAAATACTCATAGCTAAAAACCTTAGTTAACAAATAAACCTTCTGAAAACGCCAACACCAGATAAACGGTACATTCATCATAAAGTAATTAAACCATCTTTTTGTCATATTTTCTCAGATGTTTGCTCATGAATTAATCAGTTTGACTTGTGACTGGCTCATATGGAGTAAATGAAATAGCAAAGTGAAAGGAAAAACCCAGAGAGAGAGAGAAAGAGAGAGAGAGAGAGAGAGAGAGAGAGAAAGAGAGAGGCATAGAGAAAGTGAGAGTGAGTAAAAGTTTCTTGTGGCACAGTAATTGAGTCTTTACCTAGGTTGGTATTTGAAATGGAGGAAGGGGTTAAACTGTATCAGGATTTAGTTAAACAAGCCAAAGGAAAGGGAAAGAGTTATTTTGTCACTTTTAGCCATCAAACGATTTTCTCTTTTTCAACTTTTTGGAATGGATCAAACCCAAAAAACCTTACCCTGATACATCCTTGGAAGTATTATTCAAGTCTACTGGTAATATTAGTAATTTTAGATCAGGATCATTTTTCATTTTTCAAATGATATGACCTCCAACTGTAAAAATTTTTATTTTTATTTATATTGAGACTCAGACAAAAAAAAAATAAAAGCAAAATTACTTCAGGTACAATCTAAGAATATCAAAGACTCTAAGCTTTATCTATGTACGGTATATAACACCTAAAGTGGTCACCTAGCCCAGGGGTAGGCCTAACCTACCACTTTATCATAGGCAGCGCACTAGCACTGCCTGATTAAAGAACGATGTGGGCACAATGTGTTTTTTTTTGTTTCTCCATACCTGGGCACTTCGTATCAAAGGAGTTGTCATAGAAACTTCGAAAAGGGCTCATTCAATTGGAAATTGGAGTGGCTAGTGCCCTTTTTAATAGTCGAAAGTGATTGGAGGTCAACAGGCCGCCCCCCACCCCACGCCCATAATTCCCCCAAACTCATCCAATCAAAAATTTGAGATAGCCATTTTGTTCAGCGCAGTTGATTTCCAGATAGAAAATATATTTTTGAGGAGGACACTCCCCCACAACCCTCGGAGCAAGGGTTTTAGGTTATGCCCTGAGGGCATATAAGAACAATGTTGGCACAATGTACCCTTTATTATTTTTGTCATTTAGAGCAGGGCACTTCATATGGAAGGGGTTGTCGTAGAGACTTCAAAAGGGGCTCATACCATTGGAAATCGAGAGTTCTTGGTCCCTTTTTAATATTCGAAAGTGATTGGAGGCCAACTAGCCCCCCACGCCCATCATTCCTCCAAACACATCCAATAAAAATTTTTAGGTAGCCATTTTGTTCAGCGCAGTTGCTCTCCAACTAGAAAATGTGTTTTTGAGGAGGAAACTCCCCCACAACCCTCAGGGCAAGGTTTTTAAGCTATGTCCTAGGTGGCATATAAGTTTTTATAGAAGGCGTTGTCGTAGAAGCTTCAAAACAGGCTCATTCGACTGGAAATTCAAAGAGCTAGTGCCCTTTTTAATAGTCGAAAGTGATTGGAGGGCAACTAGCCCCCCCCCCCCAAGTAGTAACCATCTTTTGAATTTGCGGAGACATATAGCAATTTCCATGTTATTTGCGGAGACATGTAGCAAATACCATGTTATTCTAACAGACATATAGGATATATCATGTTATTCTACGACGCCCCTGTACCAAACAGGTTTTTCTGGTAGGTATTCTATTCTACAGGGGCATTACACCTTTCAAAGAGATATACGCAATACCAGTCCTATAGGTAAACATTTCTACAGGGGCATTACACCTTTCAAAGAGATTTACGCAATTTCTAGTTCAAGGTATATAGTCTTGTTTCGCTGTTATGCAATTATTTTTTGTATATATTCAGGTTTCAAGTTAGGTTCTTCAACAGTTTTGAATAGTTCATTCAACTTAACACTACTGACATTTTTTGTGAACATTTACATAGAAATGGATAATTCTAAGCAATTTCTGGTGAGTAAAATTTTCTCATTATTATAATAAAAAGAAATTGTCTTGTCATTAAGTTAAGGAAGAAATTCTTTCCTTACACTGTGTGGTTACCTCTTTTAAAAAGCTTCCTTCATCATTAAATATTAAATGATCCATGTATTTCAATTTTAGCAAATATTCAAAAAAGAGAGGCATGTTCACTTTGATTTTGGTTCATTGTATATGAAAAATTAAAATAGAATGGCAGAAACAACCACTTTGCTACTGGTTAATCTTTTTGACTACTTAAGACAGACACTAGAACTAAGGGTACTTATGCACTTAGAAGCCTATTGTTTAGGAGCTGAAACCTCTGCATAGTTCTCTTATAGGCTGAAATTTACGGTGCGATTTTTATCAAGATCCGTGGGCCTTTTTAGGGATGTTTTTGAAAAAGTGCTTAGCCTTCGATCGGTAATTTGGGATTAGAATAAAATGTTGATTCTTTTAATGTATTAATTGTTACAAAAGCTTCCTTTTTATTACGGTGCGATTTTTATCAAGATCAGTAGCCTTTTTTAGGGATGTTTTTTGAAAATCAGGAAAATTTTTAAAAAAGTGCTTAGCTTTCGATCGGTAATTTGGGATTAGAATAAAATGTTTGATTCTTTTAATGTATTAATTGTTACAAAAGCTTCCTTTTTAGAGTTTCGGTTACTATTAGCCTGATTTGCTCCTTACTTATAGTTCGTTACCATGTACTGTTAGAAAATGTATTTCAGTGATATTTTAGATCATAGTAGCCTAATGGTGCTTTTAGTCTTTAGAAGAAGAACCAAAACAATTTAGAATCTATGCTGCTTACCTTAGTTTAAGAGCTGAAAATCATTCTAAAAAATCTAAATTTGTAACAATGAGTATTTTATTTTGATAATAAAGGAAAATATAAATATTTATTTAATTGAATAAAAAAAAATTTCCAGCTCCCCCTATTTAACACCAGTTTTTTAATGCAAAAATAGGCACATATTGCACCCTGTTTAAATCAGAATAATCCGTGGATTCTTAATCTTTATGACCCAAGGACCAAAATGGACCCATTCTCCCTGCCAGCTTTTTAGCAGAAAGATAAGCATCTTGCAACTTTTTCGAAGTAGAAAAAAAAGGCTCAAGTAAGGTTTTGTAAAATTTCGTGGCAAACCCAGTTTTTGTCGAATTAAGATTCAGTTGCTCAAAAAAGTAATTGGAAACCCCTGATTTTGAAATCAAGATGTTTTTTACACTACTTTAGATGCCTAACATAAACTGAATTATTTTCCAAACCCAAAATGCATTTTTTTTTTCATGTTAAATTTTTGTCTTTTTTTTAAAGGAAGAGGATACGTGCTATAATGCCCCTCTGGAAAAGAAAGCGAGATGGAGCGAAGCTGCATTAATGCAAGCCACAAGGCCATCTATTATCAAATACGCTTGTAGAATTACACATGACCTGGACCAGCCAATGGCCGCGAACCTTTTAATGCCAGGGTCCTCTGACGCTAGTGTTAGCTCCACGCAAGCTGGAAGGAAGTTGAAAAGGGAATGGGCTGCTTCACATAATGCCTAAGCTTCATCAGATCAAGATAGGGGGGACACTCTTCTTCAAGCCATGCCAGGGACTTCTGATGTGCAGCCAGAACTTGTAAATGTATATATTTTTTTCCCTTATTTTTTCAAAAATAAGACAAAATTTTCTCAGGCGCATAGCTTTTGATGAGTAAAACTTAAAATTTGTTTCTATAATAATAATCCTATTTCATTTTCTTTCATTAACCAAATTAGCGGTATATAAAGGAATGCTTATAACGCTGAAATAGCTTAATCACGCATTTCTATATAAAAAAAACCTTACCTTGTAACTTCTAACCAAGACGCATTCTAATGCAATAATTCCAATATTCCTTTTAAACAAAAACTAACTATTTGAAAAACAAACAATTCACTGTTTCACAGTTGACAAATCATTCTCAAACTACTGTATATTTTGCACTAAGCCGTCGCGCATATCCGGTGCTATCAAATTATTCCCATTGCTACTTAATCCGCTTTGAATTTTAAGTAGGGTTTCATGTAGCAGGATGTGTATTTGCGATAAGAAGGTCTTTTTTTTAATAATCACCGATTACGTCTTCACAATGATGTCAAGAAACTTTATTTGGGCAAACTCATTTCAAGCAATTATTTTCGTTGAAAGATGCATTCGAGAAGGAATTTGAGGCTGTTCTATTTGAACAGTGTTGTGAAGTCCGATATCCCAACTCGAAAGGGCATCGATCCTCCTACCTCAAAGGAAGCTCCCGGTTCCCAAGGGTCCTCCCCGGGAGGGGTTGGGGGGGGGGTAACT
>JAQQPU010022434.1:0-13987 GCA_029168905.1 Artemia sp. Kazakhstan ARC1039
CCCCTCTCACGCCCACCTTTTCCCCAAACACATCCAATCAAAATTTTGAGATATCCATTTTGTTCAATGTAGTTGAAAGTTCTGGAAATTAGGTCTTTGAGGATGACACCCCCCCCCCACAGCCCTCAGGGCAAGGGCTGTAAGTTATGCCCTGGGGGCATACAAGGTTCTTATAGAAAGCACTGTCGTAGAAATTTCACAAAGGGCTCATTTGATTGGAAATTGAAATGGCTTATACCCTTTTTAATAGACGAAAGTGATTGGAAGGCAACTAAAACCCCTTCCACGCCCACCATTTATCCAAACACATTCAATCAAAATTTTGAGATAGCCATTTTGTTCAAAGTAGTTGAAAGGTCTAGAAATTATATCTTTGAGGATGACACTAAACCCCCCCCCAAGCCTTCAGGGTAAGGGTTGTAAGTTATGCCCTGGGGGCATATAATGTTTTTATTGAAAGCTTTGTCGTAGAAACTTGAAAAAGGCTAATTCGATTGGAAATTCAAAGGGCTACTGCCCTTTTTAATAGTCGAAAATGATTTGAGGGTAACTAACTCTCACGTCCACCTTTTCCCCAAACACATCCAATCAAAATTTTTAGATAACCATTTTTTTCAACGTAGTTAAAGTTTTAGAAATTAAGTCGTTGAGGATGATAACCCCCTCAGATCATTCGGGGCAAGGGATGTAAGTTATGCCCTGGGGGCATATAAGGTTCTTATAGATAGTGATGTTGTAGAAACTTTAAAAAAGGGCTCATTTGATAGAAAATTAGAAGGACTTGTGCCCTTTTTAGTATTCGAAAGTGATTGGAGGATAACTAACACCCCTCTCACACTGACCATTTCCCCAAACACATTCAATCAAAATTTTGAGATAGCCATTTTGTTCGACGTAGTTCAAAGGTCCGGAAATTATGTCTTTGAGGATGACAACTCCTTCACAACCCTCAGGGTAAGGGTTGTAAGTTATGGCCTGGATATATAAGGTTCTTATGTAAAGCGTTGTCGTAGAAACTTAAAAAAGGGCTCATTCGATTGGAAATTGAAAGAGCTAATGTCCTTTTTAATAGTCGGAAGTGATTGGAGGGCAGCTAACCCCCCTCTCATGCCCACCATTTCCCCAAACACATCAAATCAAAATTTTGAGATAGCAATTTTCTTCAACGTAGTTGAAAGTTCTGGAAATCAGGTCTTTGAGGATGACAACCCCCCAGCCCTTAGGGCAAGGGTTTTAATTTATGCCCTGGGGGAATGTAAGGTTTTTATTGAAAGCGTTGTCGTAGAAACTTCAAAAGGGCTCATTCGATTGGAAATTAAAAGGGCTAGTGCCTTTTTTAATAGTTGAAAGTGATTGGAGAGCAACTAACGCCCCTCTCACGCCCACCGTTTCCCGAAACACATTCAGTCACAATTTTGAGATAGCCATTCTGTTTAACGGAGTTGAAAGTTCTGGAAATTAGGTTTTCGAGGATGACAATCTTCGAGAGAATCTTCTAAGAGAGTCATGCATACTCCTGCCATTTACCCGTGCCCCAGCCATTTAAACATTTGCCTCTCAATTACTTGGACTATCTGTCTTGGATTTTCTCTGTCTACAATTACCAAGCGTCTTGATGCAACCTATGCAACCTATAGCAAAATACTTGATAACTTCAATTATCAAGCAACCTTATATGCCCCCAGGGCATAACTTACAAACAGCCCTCCAATTACTTTTAACTATTAAAAAAGGCACTAGCCCTTTCAATTATTCAATCGAATGAGCCCTTTTTGAACTTTTACGACAATGTTTTCTATAAAAACATCATATGTCCCCAAGGCATAACTTACAACCCTTGCCCTGAGGACTGTGGGGGGTTGTCTTCCTCAAAGATATAAGTTCGGGAACTTTCAACTAAGTTGAAAAAATGGCTATCTCAAAATTTTGATTGTATGTGTTTGGGAAAATGGCGGGCGTGAGAGGCGGGTTAGTTGTCCTACAATTACTTTCGACTATTAAAAAGGCCACTATCTATTTCAATTTCCAGTGCAATGAGCCCTTTTCGAAGTTTCTACGACAATGTTTTCTATAAAAATCTTATATGCCCCCAGGGCATAACTTACAAACTTTGCCCCGAGGGATGTGGGATGGGTGTCATCCATAAAGACCTAATTTCCAAAACTTTCAACGATGTTGAACAAATTGGCTATCTAAAAGTTTGATTGTATGTATTTGGGGAAAAGGTGGACATGAGAGGGGGGGGGGTTCTTGTCCTCCAATCACTTTTGACAATTAAAAAGGGCACTAGCCCTTTGAATTTCGAATTAAATGTGCCCTTTTTCAAGTTTCTACAATAAATCTTTCAATAAAAGCCTTATATGCCCCCAGGGTATAACTTATAACCCTTACCCTGAGGGCTCTGAGGGGGGTTATCATCCTCAAAGACCTAATTTCCAGAACTTTCAACTACGTTGAACAAAATGGCTATCTCAAAATTTTGATTGGATGTGTTTGGATAAATGGTGGGCGTGGAAGGGATGTTAGTTGCCTTCAAATCACTTTTGACTATTAAAAAGGGCACTATCCATTTCAATTTCCAATCGAATGAGCCCCTTTTGAAGTTTCTACGACAACACTTTCTATGAAACCTTATATGCCCCCAGGGTATAACTTAGAACCGTTGCCCTGAGGGCTGTCGGGCGGTTGTCATCCGCAAAGACCTAATTTCCAGAACTTTCAACTACGTTGAACAAAATGGTTATCTCAAACTTTTGATTGGATATGTTTGGGAAAAAGATGGGTGTGAGAGGGGGGTTAGTTGCCCTCCAATCACTTTCGACTATTAAAAAGAGAACTAACCCGTTGAATTTTCAATCGAATGAGCCTTTTTTGAAGTTTCTACGACAACACTTTCTATTAAAATCTTATATGCCCCCAGGGCATAACTTATAACCCTTGCCCTGAGGGTTGTGGGGGAGTGTCCTCCTCAAAAACATGATTTCTATCTGGAAATCAACTACAATGAACAAATTGGATATCTCAAAATTTTGACTGGATGTGTTTGGGGAAAGGGTGGGCGTGGAAGGGGTGTTAGTTGCCTTCCAATCACTTTCGGCTACTAAAAACGGCACTAGCCAATCCAATTTCCAATCGAATGAGCTCTTTTCGAAGTTTCTACGATAATACCTTCGATACGAAGTGCCCTGGTTTAACCCAAAAAATAAATAATACATTGTGCCAACATCGTTTTTTATTTAGGCAGTGCGATTCCGCTGCTTATGATGTTGAACTAAATCCAAACATGTTGCGTTTCATTTGGTTCTGTTTCATTAAATGGGTTGTCAAAGGGGCGTAATTCAGGAATGACTTAGGACATTAATTTGGAACTTTCCGGAAATGATAAGGGAGATGATAAATTAACCAAAAAGGTAATTTTTGCACGCTACTATTACTACAACTACCTTTGCTTCTACTGCTACCACAACTACTATTACCACTACTACCACTAAGACTACTACTTTTGTAGCGGGTACTACTAAGGCTGAGAAAATCGAAATAAACTTTGAGGAAATGTTGAGGGGAAACGTTGAACTAATCAAAACATGTTACGTGCATACAGATTGATAATACGGGCGTATCTGCAATTTTTGGAACGGCTTATCACATAAAGAGGAAACTTCAGGGGTATCATGAGTGGGGTATTCAGTTGACCAAAAGGCAAAATGTACCTGCTACTACTGCTAATAATACTGCTGCTAATACTGTTACTACTACTAATAATAATACACTATTACTGCAAATACTGTTCCTACTACTACCACTACTACTATGATAGTAATACAATTAAGGCGAAGGGTATGAAGTTGAAAATTTTACGGAATATTTAGGGAGAGTTTGAACTAAATCAAAACACACTCTGTGCATGCAGACTGTCAAAAGGGCGTATATCAAGAGTTGATTTGGGTATTAAGTTGGAACTTTCAGAGAATACTTAAAGTGAAATATCAATTGACAAAAAGGTAATATATGTATGACACTACTAACACAACTAGCACTGCTACTTTTACTAATACTACTACTGTTACTAAACTACTCCAACTACTACTTCAATTGCACCAACTTGTAAAGCTTAGAGTATTAAGATGAAAAGAGCGTGAAAAGCACAAATCAGCAATATTTTTGGAACGGCTTACCGTGCCAAGGTGAAACTTCTTGGACATCATGAAAGGGATGTTGAACTGATCAAAAGGCAAGATGTACATGCAACTACCACAATTAATGCTGCTACTACTACCATTACTACTACTACTAATACAATACTAACACTGCAACTACTTCTACTGCTACCACCGCCACTACTGTGATATTAGTACTATTAAGGCTTTCTATTTTTCCATTTTTCTAGAATTATCATTGATATTTCAAAGGAGCTAATTTGATTGGAAATAAAGAGTTCTAGTGCCCTTTTAAGGGCCAAAAGTGATTGGAGGGCAATAAGCTATCCAATCCAGTTTCCCAGAAAAAGACTATGCCAGTAAAACGAACAGATATTAATAAAAAAAAACTTTTTCCTCAAAATAAATTTTTCAAGGAAAAGTAAAGAACTATATTAAGCCAAAAATGAACAAAAATAGAATAAAATAATCTACCATGCATAAAACTACCACAGATCAGCATCAACAAATAAATGAAACCCAAAGCGAACAAAAATTACAATAAATAACTGAGTGATTAGGGCTCGCAACCCATATGCCTTCTCAAGACCAGAACATAATTTGCACTTTACTGAAAACAATTTAAATGTTTTCACGTTTATAACTTTAATAAATAAAAAAATTAAGATTTTAAAGAATAAATGTGAGCATATGTATATTAAACTGACAATACACATTCAATTGTGTTTTTTGTGGTCATTAATTAAAAAAAAACTTCCCGAAAAATAAGTTTTCAAAGAAAAGTAAAGGTCATTTTAAACCTAAGCTCCGGAGACAAATACCTGTTAAAATTCAAACTCAAAACGACCAGAAATTACGATTAAAGAATAAATGAAACCCAAAACGAACAGAATTTAAATAAACAATCATAGCAAAAAGCATACAACAAGTAATAACATAAATGAATAAATAGATCTTAGAGAGAGTAATGCTTAGATTGAATATGAAAATCAAGCTTAAAACGAAAAAAAATGTTTTGCTATTAAAGTATAAATGAAACTTAAAACGAACAGAAATTAAATAAACAATCAATGCGAACAAACATACAATAGATATTAATGTAAATGAATATATAAATCTTAAAACGAGTGAAACTTAAATTGAATATGCAAATCAAGCTTGAATTGAATAAAAATAACTACAAACAAGAATTTGGATATCCTCTCACTGCAGAAGCCTAAAACCTACTGCGTCATTGGCGCTTTACTGAAAACTATATGAGTCTTGAACAGTCTTGGAAAGTATAAACAAAATCAAATTGAATATTAGATATATAATGATATTCATTGTTGAAAGATCCATCAGTTCAAGATTTTTTTCACTGTAGTTTTTATTTTCATACTCAATGCTGTAAGAACTGGAAAAGAATAAATTTGTAATATACGAGTAAGTCAATTTCAGTGAAGCGCCAATGACGCAGAAGGCTTTAGGTTTTTACAGTTAAAGAAGGGGGCAGTATCCAAATTTTGTTTGTAGTGAAACTATATTTGTCTTGACCAATCTTGGTCAAAGAACTAATAAATTAAACTGAATGTTTGATGTATAATGATATTAATTGCTGAAAGCTCATCAGTTCAAAATTTTACTATAATTTTGATATTTATTTTCAATATTAAGTACAAAAGAAAACATTTGTAATATAATTCGTTTTCAGTAAAGCGCCAATGACGCAGTGGGTTTTAGGCTTCTGCAGTGAGGCGATACCCAAACTCTTGTTTGTAGTTATTTTTTATTCGATTCAAACTTGATTTGCATATTCAATTTAAGTTTCACTCGTTTTAAGATTTATTTATTCATTTACATTAATATATATTGTATGTTTGTTCGCATTGATTGTTTATTTAATTTCTGTTCGTTTTAAGTTTCATTTATACTTTAGTAGCAAAATATTTTTTTTCGTTTTAAGCTTGATTTTCATATTCAATCTAAGTATTACTCGCTTTAAGATCTATTTATTCATTTATATTATTACTTGTTGTATGTTTTTTGGTATGATTGTTTATTTAATTTCTGTTCGTTTTGGGTTTCATTTATTCTTTAATAGTAATTTCTGGTCGTTTTGAGTTAGAATTTTAACAGGTATTTGTATCTCCTGAGCTTAAGTTTAAAATGACCTTTACTTTTTTTTGAAAAACTTATTTTTCGGTAAGTTTTTTTTTAATTAGTTTTTGTTAGTTTTTGATTCAAAAAGTTTCAAGTTTTTATGGCATGAGGGGGGTGCTTACTGTCAGATTATTCCTGACTTTAAAAAACGGATCTAGAACTTTCAATTTAAATCGAATGAGGTCTTTTTCAAAGTCTATACGATTACATCTTTGATAAAAACCTTATATAGGAACAATAGACAGCTTTCATAACTTGTGGACAGCGACTGACAACAATGAATGGATTGAAAAAATAGCTCCAATAAGGGTGTTTAGACCATTTCACTTGCTGACACAAAGGGATCACGACTGTTTGGAATTGACCTTAATAGGATTTTGTGTGCCAAAGCAATTTTGCATCTATCACAGAGTATATATTTTAACCTTATAATTGGATAATTATAATAGATTTACTATGTGTTCTTCCCATACAAAACTTTACCTTATTAAAGTCTTTGTGGTGGGGGCGGCGTAGTTGGCATAAAGAAGAAACCTTTAGCGTAGACAGTAGGATAGTGGGGAGGATGAGGTTGGAGACTCATCCAATACGGTGCAGAACGTCACTTATCTCCTCCGTTCCCGATTTAAGAGATTAGACAGACTCATTGGGCTGTAGAATGTTGGACCGTTTGAGTTGTGGAAGACGTTAAAATACTCAAAAATACTTTATATTTTCAGTTATTGCAGAATTGATTTCATAGATTGTGGAATGGTGAGCCCCCTGGCCCATGATTGGGGTGAGCCTCAACTCATAATATGCAATTTTGATTAATTGTTCCGTGTTATGTGCATATATTATTCTATATATGTTATTTTGAGTTATAATTTTATCGCATTGCGTTCATTTTTAAGCCTTGAGATAAAAACTGAAACCTTAGCGTAGACAGTGTGTGTGTGTGTGTGGGGGGGGGGGTGCGTGGGGGAGGGGTGCGTGGGGGGGGCTGGTTGCCTTCAAAAATCTTTTGACTCTTAAAAATTGAACTAGAACTTTCAATTTCCAATCAAATGAGCCCCCTCTGAAGTTTATACGAGCATCCCTTTCATAAGAACCATATACGCCCCCACGACAACACTTACAACGCCTATCCCCCGGGCACCGAGGGGAGTTTTTGTTATCTAATTTACGAACAATTTCCAAAACACTGGCTATCTCAAAATTTATAGCGGACGGGCTTGGGGAAAAAAGAGCGTGGGGGGGCTAGCTTAACTCTCTTGACTCTTAAAAAGTGAGCTAGAACTTTCAATTTCCAGTCAAATGAGCCCTCTATGAAGTTCGTACGAGCATCCCGTTCATAAAACTATACAAAACTTAGAAAGCCTTTCCCTGTGCCCTGGAGGGTTCTATTGACACCGGATTTTTTCTTATCCGACCTTTGAACTATTTCTAACAAAATGTCTATCTCAAAATTTTCATCAGACGGGTTTTGAAAAAAAGGGGTGGGGAAGCGGGCTAGCTGCCCTCGGATCTCTTTTGACTATTAAAAAGTGAGCTTGAACTTTCAATATCAAATCAAATGAGCCCTCTCTGAAGTTTATACGAGCATCCCTTTCATACGAACAATATATGCCCCAGAGCATAACTTACAACGCCTGCCCCTGGGAGGTTTTGACGACACCCTGGGAGGGCCCTGAGAGGTTGCGAGTTTTTGTTATCTGACTTTTGAGCAATTTTTAACTTAATGGCTATCTCAAAATTTTTATTGGATGCATTTGGGGAAAAGCGGCGGGGGGGGGGCTAGTTGCCCTCCAATCTCTTTTGACTCTAAAAAACTGAACTAGGATTTTCAATTTCCAATCAAATGAGCCATCTCTGAATTTTTACGAGCATCCCTTCAATAAGAACCATATATCCACCCAGGGAATAACTTACAACACCTGCCATCGGGCCCCGGGGGGCTGTGTTGACCCCTGAGTTTTCGTTATATGGTCTTTGAACTATTTAAAAAAAAATCCATCTCAAAGTTCTTATCGTATGAGTTTTAGGAAAAAAGGGCGTGGAGAGGAGTGGAGGGGGGGCAAGGTGCCCTCTAATCTCTTTTTACTCTTAAAAAGTGAACTAGAACTTTCAATAACCAATCAAATAAGCCTCATTGAAGTTAATACGAGCATCCCTTCCATAAGACCCATATATGCCCACGGGGCATAACTTACAACGCCTGCCCCAGGGCCATGGGGCGTTGTGTCGACACTTGAATTTTTGTTATATGATCTTTGAACTATTTTGAACAAAACTGCTATCTTAAAATATTTATTGGATGCATTTGGGAAAAAAGGGTTTGGGGGGGGGGAAGCTGGTTTTCCGACAATATCTTTTGATGCTTAAAAAGTGAACTAGAAATCTCAAATTCCAATCAAATGAGCCCTCTCTGAAGTTTATACGAGCATTTCTTCCATAAGAACCATATATGCCTCCAGGGCATAACTTATAACCCTTGCCCCTGAAGACTGTGTGGGGGGAGTGTCCTGCTCAAACATATAATTTCCAGAACTTTCAACTACGTTGAACAAAATGGGTGTATCAAAATTTTGATTGGATGTGTTTGGGGAAATGGTGGGCGTCGAAGGGGTGTCAGTTGCCTAAGAATTCATTTCGACTATTAAAAAGGGAACTAGACATTTAAATTTCCAATCAAATGAGCCCTTTCTGAAGTTTCTACAACAACGTTGTCGATACAAAACCTTATATGTCCCCTGGTAAATAACTTACAACCCTTGCCCTGAGGGCTGTGGGGGATTTGTCATCCTCAAAGACCTAATTTCCAGAACTTAAAACTACGTTTAATAAAATGGTTATCTCAAAATTTTGATTGGATGTGTTTGGGGAAAAGGTGGGCGTGAGAGGGGGGTTAGTTGGAGGGCAACTAGCCCCCCCCCACGCCAATCATTCCTCCAAACACATCCAATCAAAATTTTGAGATAGCCGTTTTGATTTCCAGATAGAAAATATGATTTTAGGAGGACACTCCCCCACAACCCTCAGGGCAAGGGTTTTAAGTTATGCCCTGGGGGCATATAAGGTTTTTATAGAAGAGATTGTCGTAGAAACTTCAAAAAGGACTCAATCGATTGTAAATTCAAAGGGCTAGTGCCCTTTTTAATAGTCAAAAGTGATTGGAGGGCAACTAACTTTCGACTATTAAAAAGGGCACTAGAACTCTCGATTTCCAATGGAATGAGCCCCCTTTGAAGTTTCTACGACGACCCCTTCCTTATGAAATTCCTCTGGGAAAAAATAATAATAATAATAAATAATAAAACATTGGAGCCGTATGGCCTTTACTATAGGCAACGCTATAGCGTTGCCTCTGATTTTACGCTTGGTAGATTATTTGGTTCCTATTTTGCTCAGTCTTGGTTGAATGGAGTTTTTTACTTTTCCTTAAAAACTTGTTTTGCAGAATTAGCTTTTTTTAATTAATAATATAAAAGAAGAATAATATAATGGTAGGGAGCGTTTACATAGTATTTTAAATTTCAGGTTGACATCTAGTGTTTGATGGCACAAATCAGTTTGTTGTTTCATTGATTGTCATTCAGATTAAAATACATACTTATACGATGGCGTGAAAAGATTGGCAACTGATAAGCTAATCTATCTTTCGGTTTATGTCACGTTGATTTATGAAGATTTTACAGACCGAAGAAGCAAATATTTGAGTTTGAATTCAGAATAAAAACAATCAGAGTATAAACTTTTTAACCGGATGACATGAAGTTTGGCTACCCAAGGGATTTTCAAGAACAATTGGAGCTTAACTTAAGACTATAACCTTACCAAAGTATTATGTCTCTTAAGACTAAGACAAAAAGACTGCATATTATTTAAGATTCTAGCTAGACACAAACATTTGAAGAGATTTGAAAAAAAAAATGTTACAAATTTGCTTGTCACTTTATTGTTTGCCATCATATACTTTTAAAATATACTAGTATATACTATTAAATTATACTAATAGTATTATACATTAATATAAATACATAACTATATATATTATGTATTATAATATTAGAATTATATATTATAATTATACTAATATAAATTATACAATATATACTATTAAATTATATACTTTGGCACCAAATGTAGAAATTTGAAAAAAAGAATTGGTCAGATTCGCTACAGAAAGGTTAATCTATCCTCTAATTTGTCAAGCAGATATGTTAGGATCTTTGGTACATGGTTGCCAACGGTGCAGTTGGTACAGTTTGAATATATAGAACAAACTGGCTAATAAAAGACTAAGCAATCTCCTGAGTTACTTCATTTCAAAAAGATCTAATCATTACGAGTCCAAGCAATGGTGTTAATACTTATCTGTCAGTAATCTCTAAATACTTACTAAAAATGCTTCAAATTAAAAATAAACATCAAACTCACATATAGCATATCTCCTGGCAGTTCTTGTACCAAGAGCCAAAATAAAGTATGAGCTACGCGCAGTGACATCAGTGACCTCTCTAAAAGAAAGCGAATGAGAGGTGAAGTTTCCAGAGTTTCGAATTTTAACGCCTGGAGAATTTGTGGAAGAAGATCAACAAGCTCGTCCGATGAAATGCCTTTGAGCCAGGCAACTGCTGCACGTCTCACTTCAATGTCCGGGAAGCTGTAATTTCATGTTATATTAGAACAATTCAAATTTTTCCTTAGCACCAGCCTAGTGCTAAATACCAATATTAATCCCCCCCCCCAAAAAAAAAATAAAATTCTTAGCGGAAAAGAAAAAGGAAACTGATTCCATGCAAAGCTCAACCTTTAGATGGGATACAAAAAGCTTAAATATTTTTGAGCCATTACTAAAATTGAGCTTGAAATATTCGGAAGTATTTTCAAAATGATACACTAGATTAACAAAAACTTGTGACTTTTTTGGCGAAAAATAATGTAGACAAATGAGACCAGTGTGGCCGCACTATAGCTTATTGTATTATAAATTATTGCAGAACAACAGGGATGAACCACTAACCCATAATAAAAGAAAGGCTGAATTAGCATGTTGAAATAAATATTTTTGCAGTTCTTTACAAGTCAGTTCCTGAAAAACAAAGGAAGGAAAAACAATCGAATGCTTTGTTGTTTTCCTAAATGATTTTCTTACATAATTTCGCTGTAGTTGCTAATTAACCCCGTTTCTCCACACCCGATACAGCTCCATAGTTTCTAATGTAGCTTTCGAGCGAGAATTAAATGTTTGAATTGATTTCTCAGCCATGAAATTATATAGAATATACAGAGACTACTACAACTACTAACAGTTTATCACAGCCCCAAATCGCCGAGGCCAACAAGCTCGAGGCGGTTTCTGTTTTGTAAAACAGAAGCCGCAATTGTTCGACATTGTTTGGATTTCTTTACAATGATTTGTTATTTACTTTTTGTATTATGCCTCTAATTTTAGGTATAACTCTACTGCCAACTACCCGTTTCCTCTACAACTACTTACAGTTCATCGCAGCCCCAAATTGCCCGAGGCCAACAGAGTTACGCACGCTCTCTTCCACCCCGATATATTCAAAGCCTCACTTTTACCCATCCACTGGGGTTCAAACTTCATCTAGATTTTCTCTTATGACCTCTTCCCAGCCCCAGAGCCGTACCCACGATTTTTGTTCGGGGGGGGGGGGGGGTTTACAAAAAGAATTTAAAAAAGACATCAAAAGTTTGTTTATCTACATTTTCGTACGTTTTTACGATTCAAACTGAAATTTCACCGGGGATTAAACCCCCTACTCCTCCCTCTGGTTACAGCTTTTCCCACCCCATACGGGGTAATGTACTTTATATTTGGACCTATGTAAAGGGCTGAAAATGTGTCGTAACCAGCGTCATAATATTATATTAGTAATAAATTTATAACAAATCAATTAATTTAATCAATAAATTAATGCTGTAGAAATGGCAGGTTGGTACAGCAATAAACACTTTTTTTTTATTCTTCATAAATTTAGGATCGTAAGAAGAAGAAGAGAAAATGTCGTCCAAGAAAATTAGCTTTTTACACACACAAAAACTATTATTATCTATATATATATTTTCTTTGTCAAAAACATTGTAGGAACAAAAAAGGGGTGAAGCAATTTTTATGAAGTGTTATCTTAAGGATACACCACTGACTTTTAGGCCATAGACCCTAGGGAGAGGGGGAGGGCGTATTTAGTGTTTGGTTGGATTAATAAATCTTATCTTATCAGTTTTCCAAGGTCCGATTTTTAATCATCTGGGTTCAAAAAATGATTTTTAGAAAAAAATATGTCCAAACCCCCAAAAACTACCAGATTATAATTCCGGTGTGACCTTCAACGGTGACAAATAATGGAATTTAGTGTCAGTCTTTCAACAAAAATAGGAGGCCCTTTGCAAGTTTTCTGGAATTTTTTATATTAATTTTTCATTTTATAAAATAAAAATAAAAATAAAATGGATTTCTCAGAAAATTAATGGATTGTTTGAATCTGGCAGTTTTTTCCTTGGTAAAAACACAATTTGGTACCTAATTGGTAAAAACACACTTGGTAAAAACACAGTTTGGTACCTAATTTTGAAAACCCAATTTTTCAATAGAATGAAATATACAATTTTCAATATAATTTTATAGTTCAATATAATTAGAATTTCAATAGATATACTTTTGTAGCCGCCATTGTTCAGCATTCAATTCTTTACAATGATTTGCTATATACTTTTTGTACTATACCTCAAATTTTTTAGGTATAACTCTACCACCAACTACCTTCTCCCTCTACTGGTTTAATTAGAGCTTAAGCTTGCTTTTTATTCCTACCCAACACTTCAGAGTCCACGAAAATTTTTCCAACAGTTAGAAAAAGGATACAACTAAAATTAGACCGATAACTGCTGTGTGAGTATTTGTAATCTATGGCTGTAACTGACACAAAAAGAAGAAGAATTCTTCACCTTAGTAAATTTTTATATTCCACCAGTTGGGATATGCCAACAGTTCATGTCAAAGGTGACGCAATTGTGTTTCCGATACGGAGATGGCGACCCTGCTAAAGAAAAGAGAGCTTCTGTTCGTATCAGAGGGAATTCTACATATTGCAAGGAGATCCACAGCCAAATTTTGACTCAGAAACATTCATTATAGCTATGGATCTTCTTCTGAGAGTACCAAGGACACCAAAACAAAACCACAAAAAAGAAAACACACCACCGGTGGTCATAAGCCACTGGTGTACACCACCGGCGTAATTAAACGCCAATCTTCTTTGCGATAGAAGCTAAATTTTAGAATCTAATTTTACATAGCCAGGGATGACAATCTTGAGCAGGGTACACTTCGTCAAGAATACCTAAAAATGAGCTTCACCCGATAGATGAGCCATCACCACCTGGAACGTTGACCCAACGTTGACCCAACGTAGAGGTAATCCCTGAAAATTCCTCGCTTGAAGTATTGAAGAGAAGGTTTAACAAATGTATGAAAGTTGAAAACAAATTGAGAAGATTACCAGGCCTAGCGGCATGTCATCACTGTTGATAGAGCCACAAATATTACAATAAAAAAATACATTATTATAATATCGACTACAACAAAAATATAACCAAATAATTGCCAAACCGGAGAAACTCAATTATGCTATTAATAAGGATATTTAGAAAGTCAAATTACCATATTAAAATAACGAATT
>JAQQPU010022435.1:0-13987 GCA_029168905.1 Artemia sp. Kazakhstan ARC1039
ACGGAATCAGGCAACAGAGTCTCTCAAACCCCGTAAAGCTCTTTTAAAAGATACAAGAACTACTTATTTAACACAAAAATTTCGTTGTTAACGCGCATCAAGTAAGGAAAAACCACACGGAATCAGGCAACCGAGTCTCTCAAACCCCTTAAAGCTCTTTTAAAATATTCAAGAACTACTTATTTAACATAAAAATTTCGTTTTTAATGGGCACCAAGTAAAGAAAAACCACACGGAATCAGGCAACAGAGTCTCTCAAACCCCGTAAAGCTCTTTTAAAAGATACAAGAACTACTTATTTAACAAAAAAATTAGTTTTTAATGAGCACTAAGTAAAGAAAAACCAAACGGAATCAGGCAACAGTTGGCAACACTGTCCAAACGTCTTTTGTGTATTATACAGTACGCAATCAACCCATCTTTCCCAAAACACTTCTCTGCCATTTCTTGTTAATTTTTTTTAATTTCTAAACTATTTTAAATTGACAACACATCGAAGTATTCGCAAATGCTAAACCCTTTTTTTTCCGCACCTTAATAGGATCAAATTCGCAAATCCTAAAGAAATAGAACTGTGGATAACACATGAGTGATAGACAACTTTCCCTACACAACCATTCCTAAATAAGCAAATTTGACAATCTCTAGTTTTCGATTTAAAAAAAAATGTCTATGTCAAACTGTGTGAGGGAGGACTGAATCTCTTTGAAAAGGTGTAGAACTGCCATAGAAGTATTACCTATATGCATGGGGCTACTCACTCTCTTTGAAAAGGTGCAGAGTTGCCATAGAATAACATAGAATGGAACATAATGCCATAGAATAGCATGGAAGGGAACATAAACCCTTAGAATCGCATGGGAGGGAAGATAAGCCCTTAAAATAGCATGGGAGGGAATATAAGCCCTTAGAATAGCATGGGAGGGAATATAAACCCTATGAATAGCATGGGAGGGAACTTGAACCCTTAGAATAGCATGGGAGGGAACATAAGCCCTTATAATAGCATAGGAAGGAACATAAGCTCCTAGAATAGCATAGGAAGGAACATAAGCCCTTAAAATAGCATGGGAGGGAAAATAAACCCTTAGAATAGCATGGGAGGAAACATAAACTCCTGGAATAGCATAGGAAGGAACATAATCCACCCAAATCCATATGTACATGTTCTGGAAAGACACCAAGGAACATAAGGCAAGCAAATCCATAAGTACATGCTCTGGAAATGTTTTTCATATACGTCTCTGCAAATATCATGGTAATTCCTATATGTCTCGGCAAAGTATAAGTTAGCACTCTACTTATGTCAATATAAAACGAACAGAAATTAATTTTAAAAACCTTTTCCACAAAATAAGTTTTTCGAAGAAAAGTAAAGAACTCCACTAAACCAAAAATGAGCAAAAATAAAATCAAATAATCTACCAAGCCTGAAACTACTACAAATCATCATCTGTAAATAAATTAAACCCCATGCCAACTGAAATTACAATAAATAACCGAGTCAAACTAAAAACGAGCAGAAATTAACATGAGTAGGGCTCAAAACGCCAATGCCTTCCCAGGGCCGGAACATGATTTGCACTTTACTGAAAAAAATACAAATGAATGCGCATTTTCAGTTTAATATACATATACTGATAGTTAGTGATCAAAATGTTAATATTATTTGATTTATTAAAGTTATAAAAGTAAAAGCATTTAGGAATTGGAAGGTTATAAGAAAGCAGAGATATAAGAAAGCTAGGTGACATCAAGAAGAAAGCCCAAGACAAGGTAGAGGTACTTACAAATGATGAGGAAGAAAAATTACTGGGTGTAAAGAAAGACAAAAGTGAAGAAAAACGAGAAAATGGGAATAAATTTGAAGAAACTGTAAGTCCGGCAAAATTTGAGAAAGGTGAAAAGAAAAATCAGGAAGACAAAAAGATTGAAAACCAGCAAGAAATTAAGCTTGTAAAGGAAGAAAAATTGAAGAAAATTTCGGTCGAGCAAAAATTAATACAGACCAAGAAAAAAGCAATGAAGGAATTACACATGAAACCATGGTTGAAACAAAAGAGAAACTGACGAAAAATACAGCTGAAATTATATTGACTGAGATGGACATGAAGGAAGAGGAACAAATTCCTGAAGATTCAATCTGTCAATAATCTGTATTCTGTCTCTGAATTCTAACTCCTCTCTCTCTCTAAAGTAGGTCAAATTCCTTCTCTTGATGCTTTGGCTGAAGTCCAATCTGGTCACTTTATAAGATGTGTAATCAGTATTGCATACCCTCTTACTACTTGTCTTGCGTTAGATTCCTGCTTGGATGTTTTTTGTTTTTGTTTTTTCAATTATGGTTTTCTCACTTCTATACGTCATCAGGTAGCATCTTGGTCCCACCTAGTATTAATCGACATGAAGAACATATCAACCGTGATAATGAACTGCAAAATTTCTTGTCCCAACAGAAAGTTCTTCCATTTAAAGTTCTTTCCACGTAACCCCTCCCCTCTGGAGGAAAAATTCCCCCCGAACAGTTCAATTCTATTAAACAGTTCGTGGTAGCGAACTATAAGTAAGGAGCGACCCGACTCAATAGTAACCGAAACTCTAAAAATAGAATAAGATTTTTATGCTGATTTCAAATATATAAAATTGTAATATATAAAACATATAAAATTTTATTAAGTTTAGTCTTACCCATCAAAGGTTATGAGCCTGAGAGTATTTACCTTATTTTCGAAAAAGAGAGGAAATACCCCTTAAAAGTCATAGGATATCAAGGAAAAACCCACCATCAAATGCAGCGTATAAGAGAATCATACTATAGAGGTTTCAAACTCCTATGTGTAAAAATACGGAATTTGTATTTTTGCCAGAAGAAAGATCACAGAGGTGTGTTTTTTTGTTGTTTATTTTTTTCCCCTGGGGTGATGGCATCAACCCAGTAGTCTTAAATATCAGAAGGGGGCTAATTGGAACGGATTTTAAAAGTTATAGTGCCCTTTTTAAGCGAACAAAAAGACTGGAGGACAACTGGGCCCCTTCCCACGCCCATTTTTCCTCCAAAACTATCGGATCAAAATTTTGAGATAGCAATTTTATCCGATATAGTTGAAAAATCAAATTTTTATGTCTTTAGGTGTAAATTACCCCCTAAAGTCCGTGGGAAGAAGCCTGTAAGTTAAGAAATTTGCCTATCGTTAACGCATAGTATTTGTTATTGGGAAGTATACAGACATTTTTTTTGGGGGGGGGGTCGCTTGGGGTGGATTTCTTCGGTTGGGGGTTGAATATTACAGGGGAAATGTTATATTGTGGGATTTATTACTGTACGAAATTCTTTTTAATTGTCTTATATTCTCTTTGCCAAATTTTTCATGTGGAGATGCTCCGGGGGAATTATCCAGGGGCTTCTTTCCGCGTGTTTTGTTTTCTGGGAAATAATTTCCACGACGGGGGGCATTTCTGAAGTGATCGAGAAACTGATTAGAGATTAAAGTCTTATTCAAATAGAAGAATGCCAAGGAAAATTTTTCAGGTGGAATTGTCCGCAAGTAATTTTACAGGAGGAGGTTACTCCGCGAGGATAGAACTGTCTTGAGAGAATTTGACGATGGAGGGTGCACTTTACGCTGAATAAAATTTCCACGGAGGAGTTTTCTGTAAGGGGGAGGATTATATTTCATTGAGGGTGAGCCAGATTTACTGGTATTATTTGAAAAACGAGCAGAAATTATTCTGCATATGAAGGGCTGCCCCCTCTTCAACACCTTACTCTTTCCGCTAAGGTTTGACTGTTTACTAAAACTGAAACACGGGTGCCGTTTAATTAGAATAGAAAGCTTTTTTAAAAGTGCTCACAACTTTATCGTAAACAGCCAGGCATTGGAGAGGGGGCAATTCTTCATATACGGAATAAATCTGTCAAAATAAGTATATAAATTTTGTTTTAATTTTTTATGTTCGGTGAGCCAAACTTGAATCTACATTAGTTGAAAAACGTTCAGAAATTAAATAAACAAACAAGTTTGTTTTTTTTAACTGAAAGTAAGGAGCGACATTAAAACTTTAAATGAACAGAAATTATTCCGTAAATGAAAGGGGCTGTCCTCAACGCCTCGCTCCTTAGGCTAAAGTTTTTATTGTTTTACAAATTAGAGTTGTGACAAAGAGCAAATCTTAACATTTAGCGTAAAGAGTGAGGTGTTGAGGGGAGGACAGCCCCTTCCATATACGGAATAGATTCTGTTCGTTTTAAGTTTTAATTCCGCTCCTTACTTTCAGTTAAACTTTTTTTTATTTATTTAATAGATGAAGATTCTGCCCGGAAAATTTCTTGTGGATGATTCCAGACAAAAAAAATTCTTAGCGCACTTTCATTTGAAAAAGACTTTAATTTCTGATAGTTTTTAAATCATGCTGGAAATCCCATAACCCACAGAGTTATTTATTTTAATAGTTCCCTCCCTCCCCACCCCTAATTGAAAGTTGATCCCGCAAAAAGATCCCCTTGGATTTTTTTCCCGTGTAAAACTCCCCCATGGAGAGTTTCTCCCGTGGAAAATCTCCCCCACTACGGAAAGACACTATAGACAATTCAAAATCGGCAAACATTTCCCTGTGATGATTCTCTTTAACATTTCTAAGTTTAAATTGAGTTGGCAAAAAGAAAGTAAGACAAATAAAAATAATCTTGTTTATGGATTTTGGTAAATTCCTCCAGGGTAAAATTTCCCCTGGAAAGTTCATCCACGGAAACTTCCTTCCCACCGGAAAATTCTTTCCGTGGAAAATTCCTCCACCAAAAATCCCCCTCCCCACGAAAATTGCCTCTGTACTTCTTAATAACAAATACCCAGGGGGTGTGGGGTCATTTTATCCCCAAAGAGATGGTTACCGGGCTTTTCTACTATGCTGAATAAAATCTCTATCTCAAAATTTTGATCGGTCATGTTTGGGAAAAAAGAGGGATGGGAGGGTTACTAGTTGCCCATCAATCTTTTTGATTACTTAAAGAGGGTAAAAACAAACATGCATCCGTGATATTTCTTCTGGTAAAAAACACGGAGTTCCACATTTTTGCAGATGGGAGCCTGCAACTTCTACAACAGGGTTCTCGGATAAGCTGAATTTTATGGTGTTATTGTCATTGTTTGACTTTTTGGGGTCCCCCTCCGCTTTTTTTCAAAAATCAGGCAATTTTTGTCAGGCTTGTAGTTTTTAATGGGTAATACTAAACTAATGAATGTTAGATGTTTGAAATCAGCATTATAGCCAATTTTTCTGATAGATCTAATGAAATCAAAATATCAGTTCTTAGAGTTTCCGTTACTATTGAGCCACGTCACCCCTCACTAGAGTTCGTTTCCACGAACTGTTTGAAAATGGGAAAAAAGAAAAAGAAAATAAAAATACAAGGGAAGAGATTGGATCTTTGATAGTCAATGCTAGTGCGCTGAATCTGAAAATGTAAGTTCATAGTCTTTATCCCAAAGTACTTACAGTATGAGAAGAAAAAAAAAACAACCCCATTAATATGGTTAAATAATGGATAGAATAGTAATATTTTAACAGGAGTTGTCCCTTACCAAAAAATAACCAAGATTGCTGAAACACTTGGCAGTTCTACGAACTATCGTTTCCCATCAAAACTTCTCTGCGGTATGATGAAATTGATCAAGGAGGCACACTTGTGCCTCTATAAAGAGGCGACCCACCACAATGTTAAGCGATTTCCGGTCTTAGCGGTCGCAGAGAGACAGCGGTAATCGCATTTTGTAAACCAAGCTCAAACTAAGAAACGTGCAGAATTTCACCCCCCTCCGACTTTATCTTCATGGGTAAAAGTGGGCCGGAAGTTTCGACCCTCCGACCACAGCCCCCCTTTAACGTTGTCCGATTGGGTTGAAATTTAGAGGTTAAGCTTTCCTAGGACCCGGAAAATTATCCTCGAAATTTCAGCTCAATCCGATTGTAATGGGATCGATTCTAAAAAAAAATACATCAAAATTCCCCAATTAAAGTTACCCCAGTAAAGTAACATCACCCAAGAATGTGAATCCGAAAATTCAAGTAACCTACAGATCAAACAAATATCAAGCGTTCAATTTAAAATACTGAAATAAACGTAGTTAATTAAACAAAAATCTTTCCCACAGAAAATGTAATAAGTAAATCCGACTCCCCGTCTCCAAAGTATCCAATAAATATTAGCTTGACCAAATCTTATACGACAGGTGACTAACAAAGTAGTTCGAATAATAAGAGCTCGAAAATACCAAACTGTCAAGAGAGTAAGATTTACAATACAAAAAAAGTAGTCACTCGAGATGCAAAATATATTTGCTTAAGCTAATTACATTGTTCTGGAGACTAAGTTTAAAACTGGGTATCTTAATGCAATTAAATTGTATTATCCTTTACCAATTTTCAAAGAAATAAAATATAAGTCTTCTGAAAATTAAGCGACACCCTGCTGGGAAAATGTTATAATATAAAACTTTGTTCGTTCAAAAAAAATTCCAAAGTGATATCTTAAAAGTCATAAATTACGCGGCCCCCTGCTAGCAAAATATTGCAATGTAGAATTTTTAAGTGTAAGAAAAATTCCAGGGTGATACCTTAAAAGTCATAAACTTTAATTAAACCCAAGTAGCCCATTGGTGCAAGCCCGTCCAATAGTAATGTAGGACAAATAGTGCAGCCAATAGGGACTGTAAAATATACTTGTGAGTAACGCCCGAATGCAACCTCTGGCGAAATTAGGAAGAGTAGATAGTTAGAACTTGGCAATTTTTGAAGCAGTCTAATTTCAGCCTAGGGCCAGTCTCATTTTTCAGTCTTATTGCAGTCTTATGTGAATCTATTCCAAATAAACTTTCGAGAGAACTTTTTGTCAGTGCATTAACTTTTGCATAGCGTTGCTCCAGATGACAATTTTATATTAGTGTCTTGTATTACAAGTGTGTTGATATAACCGAAGCTCTGCGACAATTATGTGAGTAACAATAAATGCATTACTTTCTTATTTTATTCTCCCTATGTTAATATTTCTCAAGTTTGTTAGTCCTTGTGGCTCCACTCGCTCCTAAGGGAAACTGAAACTTATCAATCTGATTTCGACTCAGTATGGCCGTTAATATAACCTCCCTACATGTACTCCTAGATTAAGCTCCCCACTCTAGAAGTTCAGCCTCCACTCAGGAAGGCCACACGCGAACCGTCAGATAAGGGCGTGACTATTTCCCCATCGAATTAATTAATTGGAATCTCCGTATTAGGAAACATCAGAAGAAATAGGTACAACTATATTTTAATAGAAACCCCGCAATTACCCATTTAAAAGAAACCCCCCCATTAGAAATGGCGCGGCCTGTTTAAAGGAGCAAAACACAAGGACAACAAAAAAAAACAAAAAAAAAGATTATTGAGAAATATTACGCATAGAAAAAAGTGTGATATCTTATAGACTTATAATTTACTTGTGCATGCTTTGAAAGTGCTATTTATTGTGCATGCTTCGTAGTGCAATATTTTATTAAGAATAAGTCCCCTCAAAATAATAACAAAAATATAAGTTAGACGTGCCAAATCAAAAAAAAAAACAGTGCCGAATTTTAATTTATTTTGAAAAAAAAACCAAAATGTCGTTGGATCAAAACGAACAATTATTAAAGCAAAAACTAATTGCCAAAACAGTGGAAATCTCAAAATCACTTCCTTCATATAACGGTGATGCAGACGTAGACGAATTTATTATTCAATTAAACCAATTCGTAGAGGTAACTCAAACGGACTTGAAATCATTAGTAGGCATGTTGTTGATGAGACTTAAGGGACAGGCATTAACATTCCTGAAACAAATAGAACAAACAATAGGGGAAGATAACAACCTCCCAATAAACTCAATTGAAAAATTGCTAAAAGCGTTCAAAGAAAGATTTGTTGAAACTAGTTCAACACACAAATTAAAGCATGGTACGGTATGTTTCGACGAAACACAAAATGTTAGGGAATACCTACACAAGGTAATCGTATACATTGAGGCAAAATATGGAAAAGAATCGGGCCCTTTATACGATAAAATCGTACTTAATGCTTTCATGCAATGATTAAGCCCCAAACTATACCGAATGTTAATATCAAAAAATATTCAAACATTAGAACTAGCAGTTCAGGAAGTAGAGAGAATGATTGAAATTGACTCGATTGTGGCAAATCACAATTAGTCAAGAATAAATAATGTAGAAAGTTCAACTCCGGGACGATCACGAGGGATTTCCCCAGGATTTTTATCAAGAGATAATTCACCCAAACCGAACCAAAATAGGTCTCCAACCCTTACGAGGCAAAAAATGGTACGTTTTGTACCCACGAATACGACAAATTACGTACAAAACCCCCCAATTATATGCTATGCATGTAATAAACAAGGACATATCGCCAGGGAATGCCGTACTAAAAACAAATATACACCAGCAACCCCAAGTTTTAATAATCGTTTGTTCGGGAGAACAAACTCAAGCGCCAATGGGGCAGGAAACTATAGAAATAACCCCCCTCGTCTCCCATCATTCCGCAACCCGTACCAACAAGGATTTGCATATTCGAATCCTTCCCAATATACGCCTCAACAACCCTATTCTAATCCCTCAGCCAACCGACAAAATAATTATCGGTTCCCCAACGCAAACACACGACAAAACATGTACCAATTTAATTCACGAACGGTGTATCCAACTAGATTCAACAGGAATACAACTGATAACAGAGGATATTTTTTCCCGACGGGAAACGAAAGAAATTTTTCGTTAATACGAAATGAACAAATGCCGCGAGCCGTCGGCACAAGAAACTTTAACCCAGCAACCAATACGTGGCAAACAAGACAATCAAACGTCAACCAACTTGCAACTTCCCTAACAAGTGAAATTCCCACCGAACCCCAACCTCAAACGCCAACTTATCAGATAAGCGCACAGGGAAACGAATTAGGCCCCCAAGAAAATTAACCGGGACCCTGGAGGCCAACATTTTTTATAGGTCCCATCCAGTAATTGTACCTTCCTTAAGTGATGATGATGACATATTACCTATATTAAACAATTTTAGTGTTGCGAGTATTAATTTCAAAGCGTTAATAGATTCAGGTGCATCTGTTAACATAATAAATTCGAATGTATTTAATAGACTTCCAATATATATTAAGCGACGGAAAAATTTCAATATTCCCAGTTTAACTAGTGTCACAGGTCATAGGCTGGAGGCTGTAGGCTCCATACGTTTAGATGTGACAAAAGATAATAAAATCTTTCCTACAAACTTCATAATCTGCAAAAATTTCCCATATGAAGCGATAACTGGTGCTAATTTTTTAAAATCTAATAAGGTGTTATTAGATATAGCAAATAACAGACTCATGTATCCATACGATCCTATTCTCCAACGCGTGGAGAGAGGGGAAGCAACAGTGAATAGAATCAAGTCTTTTGTACCTCACTTCACGTCATTTTCTCCCACGGGACGAGAAAAAAAATCAAGCAGCAAATGGATCGAGTCAATATAAGCAAAAATGGGAAAAATGCAGGAGTATAGACAAACAGAAATAAAGAAAGTAGCTGAATTATGAAATAAAATAATAAATCTAAGTACTATTGTAAGGGGACAGGACTTGGAGTTACCCCTACAACCAACCCCAAAAGCGGAAGACCTGACGCAGCCAAGCGCTAATCTTAACCTAATAGAAAATGACTCGAAAGAAAAGTACTATGGGTTCGCGGTACGTAAAACAAAAATCCCCCCAAATACTATGCAAAGAGTACAAATCTCTCAAATGGTCACCCCTGTAAATGATAATTCCGAAATTTGGTTCGCATCCCCGTGTAAAGAAATTCCAGATAATCTGTTTTGTGAAGAACAGATCATTTCATATGAAAAAGGCGAAGGTTTTATTTGGTTAACTAACACACATGAAAACGATCTGATTACATTGAAAAAAGGAACATGTCTCGTTGAAATACAAGTTGTTTCTGAGCACGAGCTAAACAAATGGAGAGGCTCCAAGGAAAGCTTAGTTAATAGCGTCGGTGTTAGGAACCCAAAGAATATGTACCCCCTAACAAAATCCCAATTTTTGGAGAAATTTAAATTAGATCATATCAAAGATACACAATTGAAAGAAAAATTATGTGAATTACTTTGGAATTTTAGAGATATTTTTTCTACATGTGAGGAAGACATCGGGTTGATACCATTTTATCAACATTCTATCCAAACCACAGGGTTACCTGTAGCTAAACAGCCCTATCGCATCCCCCATCCCTATAAAGGCTGGTTAAAAAATAAAATCCGCGAATTAGAAAGAAACAATATTATACGGCCGAGTATAAGCCCGTATTCAGCCCCCGTTATACTAGTACCAAAAAAGGAAACAAGAACCTTAGGCTTGTAGTGGACTATAGAGCCTTAAATAAGCAGGTAGTTAGCGACAAATTTCCCCTGCCACGAATTGATGAAATCCTAGACTCCATTTCAACAAAGAACAAAATTTTTACATCTCTTGACCTCACGCAAGGTTATCATCAGGTTAAGATAGCAGATAATGACGTCTATAAAACGGCCTTTTCAACGACGGAATGCGGTTCTTATGAATATTTGAGAGTACCCTTTGGACTCAAAACCAGTTCAAGTGCATTATGTAGACCTCTGTTACACTTATTACGAGGTATAGAAAATATTATTCATTTTGTGGATGATGTTATTTGTGTGGGAGAAACACCAGAGGACCATTTAAACACATTAACCAAAATTTTCGAAAAATTCAGAGAGGGTAATCTGAAATGTAGACCGGAAAAAGTAAATTTGTTTCAATCCGAAATAAAATTCTTAGGAATGATAGTGACCCAAGGTCAAATATCACCGGACCCTGAGAAGATAAAATGTGTAGAGAATCTTAAGCCGCCAAAAACTATGAAACAATTAAGAGGCATTATTGGTTTAACCAGTTATTTTAGAAAATTTATACGTAACTACGCCCAAATCGCAAAACCCCTAACAGATCCAACTAAAGGGAATTCCCAAAATATTACCTGGTCGCAGGAAGCTCAAACTTCTTTAGACACTCTCAAGAAAGCTCTTACTTCTGAACCAATATTAGCGTTACCAGACTTTGAAAAAGGAACATTTGTGGTTACCACTGATGCTTCAGCTCTAGGTATCGGTGCAATCCTTTCCCAAATAATCCCCGTGGAAAACAACCTCGAATCACAACCGGACCCCCCTCAATATATAGAGAAAGTCATATGCTATTCAAGTAGAACTCTAACGAAAGGTGAAAGAAGTTATTCAGCAACGCAATTGGAGTTACTATCTATAATTTACCACTTAGACAAATTTAGACATTATTTAGTAGGTCGAAAATTTAAGTTGCGTTCGGACCATAAAAGCTTACAGTACCTAAGCACATTCAAGAATCCAACCGGAATTTTAGCAAGATGGATAATGAAAATCCAAGATCTGGATTACGAATTTGAACACGTGACCGGTAAACAGAATGCCCCTTGTGATTACCTGAGCAGATACCCTGAGAATAACCCTTCAGATAATGAAACTAAACAAATAAATGCCATTAATCCCTGTAAACGAAGACACAAAAAGAATAAACCAAAAATCCTTACAGAAGAAGAAGGGCTACAAGTAATTCCCTTATCCCTATCCAATATTAAAAGGAGCCAAGTAAAAGATGAAATGTGTTTAACTCTCATTAATTACTTTGTGAATTCTGATAATCTCCCTGATAAGTTCAAAGCCCTAAGACGGGAAATAGACAATTTTTATTATGACTTTGACGAAGAAATCCTTTGCAGGATAGTAACAGGCGAAACAAATAGAAATCAAACCTTAATAATCCCAGTGCTCCCCCAAAACTTAATAATACCTGCCTTTGAGTACTTCCACTCGGAAATAGGTGGACACTTAGGAATAACCAAGAAATTTCACAAGCTAAAACAATACTTCTATGTTCCGTCGGCATTAACAAAACTTAAGGATTATATAAGTACGCGTGAAGCGTGCAATTTAAGGAAAAACCCCCAAACGTACCCTAATCCCCCCTTGGGAAGAGTGCCAGTAGCAAGGTTCCCTTTCGATATCGTATCATTCGACCTATATGGTACGAGTGGAGGATTACCTGTTTCTAATAGAGGTCATACTTGCGTTCTTTCAGTAATAGACCATTTTACCGGCTTCACTTTTGCCAAAGCATTGAAAAATCAAGGCGCATACGCCACGAGTAAAGCGTTAGCAAAAATATTTTTAAAATTTAGCATCCCTCGCCAGGTTATTAGCGACAACGGAACTAACTTCGTTTCTAAAGTAACAAAAGATTTATTGAGTTTCCTTAAAATAGAGAAATTAGTAACCTCTCCCTGCCATCCCCAAGCTAATGGAAAAATCGAAAATAAGCACAAAATATTTTCCAATGTCTTGAGTATTTATACAAAGGACAATCGAAACGATTGGGATCAATATCTACCTTACTTAACTAATGTAATTAATACGGCATACTCGGAAACGACTAAAGAAAGTCCATTTTTTCTTTTGTTCGGACGCGATTTTGAAATACCTTATCAAGAAATTATAGAATCAAGACAGTATTACAATAGTACAGAGGACTATAAGCAAGATTTTATGAATAAGATGAGAAAAACCTACAAAATAGTTAGACAAGAGTTAGAAAAATGTAAAATGAATCAAGAGTTGAGGAATGAATCCAAAATCAAAGGGAATATAAATTTTATGGTAGGCGACCGTGTCTATCTGAAAAATGAAACTAAACTGGAAGGCAAAAAACTTTCCAATAAATATTCAGGACCCTACAGAATAATTAAAAATATGACAACGATTTTACTTTTAAAATGATAAATCCAGAAAACGGAAGAACATACAAAGCACATGTAAGCCGTATGAAAGGTGCCAAATACCCCGTTAAGTGGGCACCCGAACCCTCATCTTCAGATTCATCAAACGCGGAAAATCAATTTCCTAAGTCCAGGCTATCCGAACTAAAACCCTTTAATTTCAAACAAAACTATTTTGAAAACAATAGCGAAGAGGAAGATTTTGAAGAATTTTTGGCCATGAAAAATCTAGTCATCCCTAAAAGAAAGCCCCTAATACCCATGCCTGCAAGAACCCCAAAAAGCCCAGAGAGTTCATCCACAGAAAGCTCGGAGCAAGAATTGGATTATACGCTGTCGCCAAAAACCCAATTTTTCCCCGATAGAATTTCAACTCCATGTCCCCCCAAAAGATTTCCTGATGACATGGTATCCCCAGCAACCCCAATAGAAAGACCCCTGTCGCTACAGGAGGAATTAAACAGAGCCGTGGTAACCCCAGGTGCAAAAAGGAGGAAGACTCCTCCTAGGAACACAAATACAAAAAGCTTGAGAGAGGCCTTGGACATTATTAATTATCCGATAAAAACAAGGCAAAGTACCTTGCCGTGGACACAGGAACACCCTGAAGATGAAAACTTGGAACAGTACCATCACATAACGGTATCTAAAGTAAAACCCAAAGAATCTCATTCCTGGAAACAGACCATGCTACGAAATACACCTCACCCCCCGGAAGATATGGCATTCAAGCAGTGGAGACATTCTCCAAAAGTATTTGACTCCTCTTAGAGTTCCCAAGAATCCTTCAACTCCCCCGAAACAGGACCCCAGCGTGAGGAAATAGGAAATAAACCCTCAACCTCTAGAGGAGATGAGATATATGAAACAACAGCAGGTGATACTACAAAACCTCAAAGGACAACCCCAGAAAGCGTTAATGATGAATCCTCAGGAACTAGTTCTACTGAATCCGACGATGACCTCCAAGACGCACAAAAACAAAAACCTACTTCGGCTACTGCCCATGCAAAACAGGCTAAGGCAAAAGGCCAGAAATTCCTTTTGAAACAATACAAGAAATTTGACCTAATCTCCAT
>JAQQPU010022436.1:1227-13986 GCA_029168905.1 Artemia sp. Kazakhstan ARC1039
AAAGATTAAGCAGAACAAAAAGAAGAAAAAACACCAAACAAACAGAAAGTTCGCCCAAGGAAAGAGAGCCTGAATTGAAAAAAAAAGTTCTAAATAAAACTTCTTTTTAAAGAACTTCTTATCATAAAGATTCTTTTATTAGATTTGTTTTGTTATATCTCAAATAAAATAGTCTTAAAATACGTGTTTTTGATTTTTAAATAAGTTTTTCAAACCATACACACGAATCTTTTTCAAACAATTCTGTTTGTTCGCTTCTTTGGAAAGATAAAATTTTCTTATTAAGCACTGACTACTGCTTGAGACAGGTTCGTTCTAAACTTTCTTGCTTTCATTCGTCGTTTTCATTTCACCGTTTCCATTTCTATTTTGTGGCCTATAAAACGTTACATATTTAAATCAATAAGAACGTTTTATATTAAAACCTTTCCAGAATCTGTTCGACTTTTGCTCAAAGACACTGTAGTGTCTTCCTTAGAACTGTAGTAGGACTGAGTTATGCGTTTCATCAGTTCTAAGTATTTGTTTCTAAATACTTTTTCTGAATATTTATAATTCAGTCGAAGATAAATTAAATTATTTACGATTGACTGAAAAAAATACATAAAGTTTAAGGCTTAACTGCAAACACTTATTGTTCAACTAAGACATCATTCTTTTTTTCATATGAAAGTTGCAACGGATTTTAGACCCCAGGTCAACTCCTCTTGTTATGGTCTCTTACACATTCAGCAACATACTTCTCTACCATGGCGCCAATTCACATTTTTTTGGGGGGGGGGGGGCCGCCCCAGGTAATGCAGTATTCCAAACCTAGTTTTTTTCCACTGAAAAATATAAAAAAGGATGTTTTTCAGCGAAATCACTCACAGTGGTATTTTTAAACTCTGGGGAGAGCAAAACATCAAGGAAGAGGCGGGGGAGGGGGGGGGGGGGTAAATACCCCTGCTACAGTTGGCACCACAGGCTCTAATGTGTTATTAACAAACGAGTTTACAAAATTTTTTGTGTAATGTCTTTACTTTTTGCTCTTTATCACTTTTTTTTCGTATATGGCCGTTTAAGGATTTTATGCTTCCATATCTGGTTAAGTGGGAAATCACTTTTCATTTTTTTTGTGAAATCTTTAACTGTTTAGGAAACATCCTTGGCGGAAAAGAAGCCGGAGGGGTACTTGTTAATTATCCTGAACACACTCAAGAATTTTGATATGTAAGATCTGAGAAAAACCGGTTTAGCCGTCTGTATTCGGAGACAATTAGCTTAGGCTCAGTGGAAAAACTACGTTGTAGGTATATTTTAATTAAATATTTAATATACAGCGTCGGCATTTTGATTAGGTTAGGTTATGTTAGATTAGATATTTAATATAACGCGTTCTGGGTGGCCTTTTTTCCATAATTCTCTGTTGCAGTTTCCATCGTTTTGTGACTAAAGTATTATTTCATCATACTTCAATGTATTTCATTAGGATTAACCTATCTTCACTTCTTGAGTGTGTTCTGTATTATTAACAAGTACCGCCGGAGGCACCTTGAAGTGCTGCTTGAGGGATTAAGCTCCCACTAAAAAAAACTTAAAAAACACTCTTTAGAATATAAAAATCTTAATATTTACTACAATAGGATATGAATAGACGTGAAATGATGAAGTTTGATCCTTTACAGAAAAAAAAAACTTTATTGCCGAAGTTCAATTAATCTGAAAAACCAATTAAGCTAACTAATCACTTGCCATTAAGAGTCACAAGACAGAGACCAAAGAAGATACGCAGAATTGCATATAAATAAGAAAAAAAAATAGAAAAAAGAACTCCGGCTTCAAAATTATTCTAAGCAACAGCAACTTCTAAACTTGCAACCTAAATTCTGGCACCCATTAGCTTCAGCTTCATAAGGACCATCAATTACCAGGTTGCAATAAAATAAAAATTCCGGTTTCAGGTTTGGTGAATAGTGAATAACCTGTCTCAATACACCTGCTGATACGTTAAGACATCCACTGATGTCTAGATACCTCAAAGAGCCGCGATCCAAAGTGACTCTTAAAAGAGTCTTTATACCGTAATCAGTAACCTTACTACAGCCAGAGAGCGAAAGGTGAATCAACCCGGTGGACAGATTAGGGCTTGGTTCAAGTTTCCGTTTTTTGAAGCAGCAGTCTCCATCTTTTGAAGATCCACATGCTACCACAGTTGTAAAACAAGCTCCGAGACGCTCAAGCCCCGTGTCCGTGAGTCTATCACATCCATCAAGAATCAAATGGGTCATCTGCGAACAGCCACCTTTTATTCGCAAACTAGAAAAGAAAATAGCATCTAATGAAAGTAAAAACCGTGGATACATTAAAAAAAAAAAATACCGCGTATCTTAATCATCTACATCGTATATCTATTTAATATTAGAATTAGTTTATGGACCTCCGGCTATCAAGCTATGCCTGAATAAAAACACATCCATAAAGAAGGGGAGGGAATCACCCGAGGCTAAGACTAAGTAGAAGTTTTTTCTTCAACCTATTCTTCGTTTTTAATCGAAGTTGTGTCCCAAAATTTTGCCTCCCTCGAAAAACCTTCTCTGCTCATATTTGATCAAGCATATACGGGCCGTATTCAGAATTTTTTCTGGGGGGGGGGGACAAAAGATTTTTTTCGGGGGATGGCGGGGTTTACACAAAATAAAAAAACGCATAAAAAGTCTGTTTATATCCATTATCGTAGTAGTTTTTAGATTTAGGGTATATAGCCTACCCTAAATCTAAAAAATACTACAATTTTCTATGATTTCTTATAAAACCTGTTTTCCCCTCCCATTTCCATTAGAGATGTAAACCCTTTAAAAAACAATCCTACATACGTACAGGACACACACTACCGTAAAAATAGATATTCAATGGAAACAGTTTTGACAAACTTCATGAACCACGTCACCAAGTTAGATCAAATATGATCTAAAAAGGGGTAAAATACGAGTTATCATCTTGTTACCCATGATTCGAGACCACGAGTCCTCAAATTATTTTAGTTTTGAATTCATTAATATCTTGGTCTTTCGTCCAAAAATATATGCTTAATTAAATGATGTAAAAGCGTTTTCAAACTTATGTATGCCTTATTTTTCATGCGAACAAATACATCCCGGATGCCCGGCTCCCCTCCCAACATGTCTAGTAGATATTATTTTAAATTTCAATATAATGCAAAGGTGTTCTTAAATCCTCAAACCCTTCAAAAAACACGGAAACCGATCCTTTCATACATTCCTAGAACACAGGTAACTGATATTCCATGTGGTTCATTGACGTTCTTTTCTTTTTACTGCTTCTTATTATATACTACTACCCCTAACAACGCACCGCAGCACCAAGCCACCTGAGGTCAATACAGCTACGCAGGCTCCTCTTCCATTTCGATCTATTTAAAGCCTCCCTCTTCACACCATCCTATGAAGTTCACATCCCTTTCAATCTTACCTTATATTATCCTCCCATCTCAACCGAGGACGTCCTGCTTTTCGCTTAGCCTTAGAAGGTTGGCCAAAAGGACAATCTTTGGCAATTGGTCATCTTTCGTTTGCGGGACGTGCCCTAGCCATCTCAACCTTTCTCTCATTACAGCCCTAGAAAGCAGGATAGAACCACACTTTTCGTACAGCCTACCGTTTGAGAGACGGATCAGTCAGTCGGGTACCCAAAACAACTCATCGGAAATTTCTCTGGAAAACATCTAACAGATCTTCCTCCGTTTTCCGGAGCGCCAACGGTCCAGAACCATACTTGACCACTGTCATCATTGCAGCTTCCAAAATTCTATTCTTGGTCCGCAGACTTGTTTTCCTACTCTTCCAGACATTTCTCAACCTTGAAAAACACCCTGAGCCTTGGCTATTCTAATTTTAACATCTTCACTGCCTCCGCCGTCTTTACTAATAATTAATTTAAAAAACTTTTTCCACAAAACAAGTTTTTCAAAGAAAAGTAAAGAACTCCATTAAACAAAAAATGAGCAACAATAAAATGAAATAATCTACCAAGCGTAAAACTACCACAAATCAGCATCGATAAATAAATGAAACCCAAAACGAACAGAAATTACAATAATTAACCGAGTCAAACTCAAAACGAGCAGAAATTAACATAAGTTGGGCGTAAAACCCTTATGGCTTCCCAAGCCTAGAAAAAAATTTGCACTTTACTGAAAAAATATAAATGTTTTTCCTTTTATAGCTTTAATAAATCAAATAATATTAACATTTTGATTACTAAATATCCGTATATGTATATTAAACTGACAATACACATTCATTTGTATTTTTTCAGTAAAGTGCAAATTTTGTTCTGGCCTTGGGAAGGCATAGGGGTTTTGCGCCCAACTTATGTTAATTTCTATAAAACTGAGGACTTAAGGTCTTTGATGACTCCGGCACTTCTCAATTATTAATCTAAAAGTTAAAAATTGGTCGAAAAATCCTCTACCCTTTCTAAAACCGCACAGTTCTTCTTTTAAAACTTCTTCTTCTAAAACATTTATTTATTCATTTCTCTTGTTTGTTTATTTGCTATGATTGTTTATTTAAGTTCTGTTTTTTTCGGTTCATTTATTCTTTAATAATAATTTCTCGAAGTTTCGAGTTTGAATTATGATAGGAATTTATTTCTGCTGACCTATGTTTAATGTGGCTATTACTTTTCTATGAAAAACTTCTTTTTTTAGGATTTGTTTTTAGTTAATTAAAAAAAACAAGTTTTTTACTGAAACTAAGGAGCAACATTCAAACTTCAAGCAAGCAGAATTTTTTCCGCATATGATTTCAATACCCCTCTCTTCACACTAAAGTTTTTTAGTACTTTTAAAAAAAGTTCTGATTCTAATTAAACAGTCCTTGTGTTTCAAGAGCCGTCCTTAAAGAATTGGAAAACATGTCGACGCTTTACCGTAAAGAGGGGGGGGGGGTATTGAGGAGGGAACAGCCGCCCTCACATAGGGAAGAATTTCCGTTTTTTATATTTTAGTTTAGCTCAATAAGAAAAAACCTGTTTTTTTTTTAAGCTTTGGATCGTTTTACAAATAATTCCAGGAAGTCCCCCTCCTCCTTCGCTGAAAATCCCATCCGCCGAAATTTCCTCCCTGGAAAGTTCCTACTATGTAAAATCCTTCTTCCGGGGAAATTACCCCTGGACAATTCTATCCTTGCTGCCAAATCCCCAAGAAATTTTCCCCCTATGTGGAAAATTCGTCTGAAACCCTCCCACTTGGAAAGTTTATCCAGCGAAAAATTTCCTTATGGAAAACATCTCCTGGTGATAATTCCACCATGAAAGATCCCCCTACACATAAATCCCCACAGGATTCCGACTCAGCTGAAAATTTCTCCCGGACGTAAAATATGTCGAAAAAAATGGACATCTCAAAATTTTGATTGGATGGGTTTGGGGAAAAGGTGGGCGTGAGAGGGGGGTTAGTTGCCCTCCAATCACTTTCAACTATTAAAAAGGGCACTAGTCATTTGAATTTCCAATCGAATGAACCCTTTTTGAAGTTTCTACGACAAACCTTTCTATAAAAAATTATATGCCCCCAGGGCATAACTTACAACCCTTGCCCTAAGGGCTGTGGGGGAGTGTCCTCCTCAAAAACATAATTTCTATCTGGAAATCAACTACGTAGAACAAAATGGTAAAAAGGTAAAGAATACGGCATTGGACTTTACAGTCCCTACCGCCGGTGCTGATCTCCGTTTCTTGGCCCTTCAACCAGGAAGTGCAATGGGGGGTAGAACAAAATGGCTATCTCAAAATTTTGTATGGATATGTTTGGGGAAATGGTGGGCGAGGAAGGGGTGTTCGTTGCCTTCCAATCACTTTTAACCCTTAAAAAGGGCACTAGAACTCTCGATTTCCAATCGAATGAGCCCCCTTTGAAGTTTTTACGACGACCCCTTCCACATGAAGTGCATCTGGAAAAAAATAATAGTAAATAAATAAATAATAAAACATTGGAGCCGTATGGCCTTTACTATAGGCAACGCTAAAGCGTTACCTCTGATTAGTCTGGCATACCATACAAGGATAAGACCTCGGCTAATGCTCTCCTATCCATTGAATCAAAGGCTTGCTCAGAATCTATAAAACTGAGGGCTAAAGGCCTTTGATGACTCAGGCACTTCTCAATTATTAATCTAAGAGTGAAAAATTGGTCGAAACATCCTCTACCCTTTCTAAAACCGTACAGTTCTTCTTTTAAAACTTCTTCTTCTAAAACATTTATTTATTCATTTATATTAGCACCTCTTGTATGTTTGTTTGCTACGATTTTTTATTTTATTTCTGTTCGTTTTCGGTTTCATTTATTCTTTAATAGTAATTTCTCGAAGTATCGAGTTTGAATTATTATAGGAATTTATTTTTGCTGATCTAATTTTAATATGGCTATTACTTTTCTATGAAAAACTTCTTTTTTCGGAAAGTTTTTTTTTAGTTAATTAAAAAAAACAAGTTTTTTTTACTGAAACCAAGGAGCAACATTCAAACTTCAAGCAAGCAGAATTTTTTCTGCATATGACGGAGGCTGCCCCTTCTTCAATACTCCTCTCTTCACACTAAAGTTTTTTAGTACTTTTAAAAACAGTTCTGATTCTAATTAAACAGTCCTTGTGTTTCAAGAGTCTTCAAGATTTGTTTCAAGATGTGTTTCAAGATTTGGGAAAACATGTCGAAACTTTACCGTAAAGAGGGGGGGGATTAAGGAGGGAAAAGCCGCCCTCACATAGGGAAGAATTTCCGTTCTTTTTGTATTTTAGTTTTGCTCAATAAGAAAAAAACCTGTTTATTTTATTAAACTTTGGATCGTTTTACAAATAATTCCAGGTCCCCCTCCTCCTTCGTTGAAAATCCCATCCGCCGAAATTTCCTCCCTGGAAAGTTCCTCCTATGTAAAATCGGTCTTCCGGAGAAATTACCCCTGGACAATTCTATCCTCACTGCAAATTCTCCACAGAAATTTTCCCCCTATGTGGAAAAATTCCTCTGAAACCCTCCCACATGGAAAGTTTATCTAGCGAAAAATTTCTTATGGAAGATATCTCCTGGTGATAATTTCCCCATGAAAGATCCCCCTACACATAAATCCCCCACAGGATTCCGACTCTGCTGAAAATTTCTCTCGGACGTAAAATATGTTGAAAAAAAATGGATATCTTAAATTTTTGATCGGATGACTTTGGGAAAAAAGGGCAATGGAGGCGGACTAGTTGCCCTACAACCTTTTTGGCCACTTAAAAAGGGCACTAAAGCTTTTAAATTCCGTACGAATGAGTCCTATCCCGATATTCTAGGACCATTGATTCGATACGATCACCCATGCAAGATTATGCTTATGCTTATTATGCTGAATCGAAATATATAAGATTTATTAAGGTTAGTGTTACCCATAAAAGGGTACAAGCCGGAGAAAATTCGCCTGATTTTCAAAAAAGGGGGAAATACCACCTAAAAGTCAAAGAATCTTAAAGAAAATCACACCATCAGATTCAGCGTATCGCAGAGAACCCTGTCTGTATATGTTTCAAGCTCCTATCCGCAAAAATGTAGAATTTTGTATTTTTTGTCAGAAGAAAGATGACGGATGCATGTTTATTTGTCTATTTGTTTTTTTTTTCCAGGGGTAACCGTTTCAACCAATATTCCTTGAACATCGGAAGAGGGCACATTTGAATTGAACGAAAATTAAAAGTTTTAGTGCCCTTTATAAGTGACCAAAAGTATTGGAGGGAACTAGCCTCCCTCCCCAACCTCTTTTCCCCAAAAAACCCAATCTAAGTTTTGAGATAACCATTTTGGTCAACGTAGTCCCAAAACTGTGCCTTTGGAGATAACATGACCCCCCAGCCCCTGGGGATAGGTCTGTAAGTTATGAAATTTACCAATTGTTTCTGTATAGTATTTGTTATTGGGAAGTATACAGACATTTTTCGAGGGGGATTTGGTATTTGGGGTGGGTTTCCCTGGGGATAATTTCCGTGTATAGAGAAATTTCCAGGGGTGTTTTCCAGGGGAAATTTTACACTAAGGGGGTTTGAAAGAATTCCTATACGAAATTCTTTTTATTTGTCTTATCTTCTGTTTGCCTACTCAATTTAGCATGTGCAGATATTCCGGAGGAATTGTCTGGGGGAAACTTTCAGCGTATTTGGATTTCCAGGAAATAACTTTCATGGAAGAGAGATTTTCAAAGTGATTGGAAAAATGATTAGAACTTAGTAATTTTGAAATAAAAGTACACTAATGAAAATTTTTCAGGCTGAATCTTCTGCAAGAAATTTTACGGAGGGGGATTTTCAGCGAGGATGGAGTGGCAGGCAGGAATTTTACGGGAGGGGGTGTATTTTGCGTGGGAGAAACTTTCCACGGAGGAGTTTCCCGTGAGGGGAGGAAATTTTTCATGGAGGGTGAGCAAGATTTACAGTCATTATTTGAAAAACGATCAGAAATTAAATAAGAAAGTCGAGTTTTTTCAACTTAAAGTTAGGTGCAACATTAAAACTCAAAACGAACAAAGATTACTCCGTATATGAAGGGTTGCCCTCCTTCTCAATACCTTACTCTTCACGCCGACGTTCTTAAGCACATTTAAAAAAGCTTCCTATTCTAATTAAACGGTTCTTATGTTTTTGAAGTCGCTCGTAAAAAATTGGGACCCACAGTCAAACTTAAGCATAAAGAGCAAGGTATTGAGGAGGGGGGCAACCCCTTCATATACGGAATTAGGTACTTGTTTTTTATATGGCACACACTCGAGAATTTGGATTTACAGATCAGGCAATAACCGGTTTACACCTGTCAGTATTTAAGAAAATTAGCTTAGGCTCAGTTGTCATCACGTTGTATATATATTTTTATTAAATATTTAATAAATAGAAATGGTTGGGTTTGGTTAGGTATCTAATGTAATGCGTTCTGTGCGTCCCCTCCCCCTACCATAATTCTTTGTTGTGATTTTCCTAATTTCTGACTAAAGTATTGTATTTTAATTATTTTTTGTGTGTTTCTTTAGGAATAACCTAACTTCACTTCTCGAGTGTGTACCATAAGTACCCGGAATCATTTCTGTTCTTTTTGAGCTTTTAATACTGCTCCTTCCTTTCAGTTAAAAAAAAAACTTTTTTTTTTATTAATTTCAGCATTGTCTAAGTTGTTTTTTTCACCTTGCTTTAATGTTGATTTTATTTGTAAATCTAAGACCTATTCGTGTCCATATCACTATATATAAATATAAGACAGTATGATCATTCCCTATCTCAACCATTATAAAAACCAGGACCCAGATACAAGTGCTCTGGAGTACATTTAAACAACATAAGCGACATTCGATTTTTTCACGGTTAGACAAGTCAGATTTCTCTTGAACGCGAAACTTGACTTCGACGTTGCAACACTAAATTTTAAAGAACCTAATTTTAAATTAATTTATTCCAATACTATATAAAAATCGGCAATTAGTAGTGCAATGTTATTATTAGATGTTTTTAGGAATTACAAGTAGGTTGCAAAGTCTCAAGTTGGTTTCAAAGACATTTTGAGAAAGTTTCTGCCAAAATAGGTGTTCCAGGGTAATTGGACCGCTGATGGCAGACCAAATGAGAGCACAATTATTCAGTGACTGACAAATTTACACTGACTCAGTGTTACCAACACCTCAAAACAAAATGTACCACAAATTGCATGAAAAATGTACCAAAGACAAAAAAATTGTACCATATCCAATTTTTTTTCCGCGTATTACGCTTCGCGTAACACGCAGATCGTCGGTGACGTAAAGTACTATCTGAAAATTTTGCATAAGACATTTTCATTCACTTTCTCTCTCCATTTCTTTGTTTTTCTTTCTCTTCTAATACAGTACATTACTCCTGACAGTATGAATTTGTTCGGAGTAACATATATTACTACAGAAACATTTTACTACAGGCCAACAAAAGTCGTTTCGGCCATTTACGACCACTTATAGCACCGCTTGAAATTGATCCCAAATGACGATTTTAATACAAATCGGGGGCTAAAATTGCATTTTAACCTTGTATTCTTACAGCATATTGCCGAAAAGCAGTTGCTGAGACCTGGTTTTCCATTTAATAGTTTGCATAATAATCCCCTTTTCCATTTTATGAAGATCTCGATAGAGGGGAGGATTGTTCCTGTAGCCCTCCCTAATATAAGCTACCGCCTACAAACAATACCGGAAAAAAAAATTCTTTTTAAATTGAGACTGATTAAAGAAATGACTTTGGCGGTTATGGTCTTGTCTAACACGTACTGGAGATTTTAATGTTGAAACAATATTTTTCTCCAAAATGCCTTTAAAAGATACTCCACTCACCTTGTAAGGTCGAGTTTGATATATCCCCACAAATGGTACAATAGAGGCCATGTCTTTCACTATTTTTAAATCACCTTAAATCATCTTTTATTTTTAAAACTGGAACTGGCTTTATAAACTTTGAGTTATCTGAGGTTCCAACTAATCTATACTACAAAAGCTAAACATCAGAAAATATTAAAAACACGACTTAAACATCACTATCTGAGTCAGAAGCCATGGCGGCACTTACAGTTGCAGATTTTATGTACCCTTTTCCAGTCGTTAGAAGTACCTAACGATTTTAGGAAAACCTTAATTAAGCCACTTTATAAGAAAGGTGATAAAAGTGAGTGTGGTAATTATTGAGGCATTAGTCTCGTCTCTGTATGTAGTGAATTAGTAATATGATACTTATGAAACTGAGAGATGCCGTAGACAAAGTTTTAAGAGAAGAACAATGCGGTTTTAGAAAAGGTAGAGGATGTGTCGACCAAATTTTCACTTTTAGGCTAATAATTGAGAAGTGCCTGAGTTTTCAAACACCTTTGGTCCTCAGTTTTATAGATTATGAGCAAGCGTTCGATTCTGTTGATAGAAGAGCTTTAGTAAAGGTTTTATCCTTGTATGGTATACCAGACAAATACATTAAAGTGATTAGTGCAATGTACGAGAATAACACTGCTGCGGTTAAGGTAGGAAATGAGGTTGGCAGCTGGTTTTCTATTAAATCAGGAGTTAAGCTGGGTTGTGTGGATTATTTTGATGGACTTAGTCTTAAGGAGCACAGGAAGGGAAATGGGAGATCACGGAATCAAATGGGGAGGAAAAAGTCTCCTAGACTTTCAATTTCCTGGAGACATTTTGATGTTAAATTTTGAAAATTTTCCGATCCTCTTGAAAAGAGTTTATCTGTAAAACAATGCATTATATTCTCTGTTTTTTTAAACATGAGTTTTTTTACGATTTAGCCAACAGGCTTCACTCACACTGTCTTTTTGTCATCAATGCTGGTCTTCAAAATTAAAAAAATTCACAAATACAGGTACCAAAGAAAAACTTCACTGGTCATGAGATAAAATTGTTTTTTAATTACATTATCAAACATTCGTGGTAACGAACTGTAGGTAAGGAGCGAACCGGCTCAATAGCAACCGAATCTCTAAAAAACGGGATTTTTATACCATAGACATATCAAAAGAATTGCCTTTTTATGCTGATTTCAAATATATAAATTTCAATAAGTTTAGTTTTACCCATCAAAGGTTAGGAGCCGGAGAAAATTTTCCTGATTTTTGAGAAAAGGGAGAAACGCCCCCTAAAAGTCAAGTGATCTTAATGAAAATCACACCATCAGATTCAGCGTATCAGAGAACCCAGTTGTTAAGGTTTCAACCTTATATCTGCAAAGATGTGAAATTTTGCATTTTTTAACAGAAGAAAGATCACAAATGCGTGTTTATTATTTTTTTTTCCCAGGGGTGATCGGTTTGACCCAGCGATCCTAAAATATCGAGAAAGGGCTCATTCGAACAAAAATTAAAAGTTCTAGTGCCCTTTTTAAGTGACCAAAAATTAGAGGGCAGTTAGACCCCTCCCACGCACCTTTTCCCCAAAATCGTCTGATCAAAATTTTGAGATAGGCGTTTTGTTCATCATAGTTAAAAGGCCCAATAAACATGCGTTCGGGTATAACATGAACCCCCCCCCCCCCACAGCATCAGGGGATAGGTCCTTAGGTTTAAATTTGGCTATTGTTTGGGCATAGTGTTTGTTATTAAGATGTATGTATACATTATTGGGTTGGGGGGGCACATTTTCTGCTGGGAGGTTTTCCACGGGTAAATTTTCCATGGAGAGGAAAGTTTCCAGAGAGTGAAATTTTCAGGGAATATTATGCACTGGGGGAATTTGCCAGAATTCTTATACAAAGTTTTTTTTTATGTCTTGCTTTCTCTTTTCCGTCTCAATTTTATGCGCGGAGTGGTTAAGAGTAATTGTCCGTTGTAAATTTTCACCGGGATGGAATTGTCTAGAGGATATTTCCGTGGGGAGCGGGTTTCTCCGTGAAGGTGGGGCCAGGTTTCCTGGCATTATTTAAAAACGATCAGAAATAAAAAATGTTTTCAACTGAAAGTAAGGAGCAATATCAAAACTTAAAAAAGACAGAAATTATTACATATATAAAGGGGGTCACCCCCTCTTCAACACCTCACTCTTTACACTAAAGTTTGAATTTTGTCCCAATTCTTTAAGAATAACTCCCGAAAGACAAGGGCCGTTTAATTAGAACAATAGGCTAAGACGCTTTTTTAAGAGTACTAAAAAAATTGAGCATAAATAGCAAGGTGTTGAGGAGGGGGCAACCCTCTTTATATACGTAATAATTTCTGTTCGTTTTAAGTTTT
>JAQQPU010022437.1:0-13986 GCA_029168905.1 Artemia sp. Kazakhstan ARC1039
ACGTCATTCTATGCCCATGTATGGACTCCCGTCATGACCTTCTGATATGGTTCTACTGATTACGTAATCAATATATCTCCTCCCCACCTTCTCCTTAGAAACAACAAATTAATTCCCCTTTCTTGAATCAATAATTCCCCTTAGAAACAACAAATTATTTCCCATTTCGTGATATATCAATCAATCTTGACATCACCTGTCAGACATTATTAAACTTCGCCTGGAAACAATTTGATTAATGATTGACAGTACTTGGAAATTTAGGTCATTGACCCCATTAAGCACGTGATCTAACTGTTTCCGGGAAGGTCATAACATTTGCTGAGAGCAACAATAACAAATACTATTTCTGGACACTATGACATTCGCGATCGATTACGCAATCAAGTTCTCGGAAATTCACTTCCCCCTCGAGTCCTAGATCAATAACATTGTTCCCGTTAGAATTCAATGCGCATGTGCAACCTTCGTTCCGGAGTTATTACACATAGAAACATCAAATAAATCGACCTTGGAAAAAGAGGTCATTGACCGATTACGCAATCATTCTCCCTAGGGAGGATATGCCCTAATTTGGGGTGCTAAAAAGTTATAGGTGGCAGCAGGGGTGTCGCGTGGGAGTAACACCCCCCCCCCCCTTCTACTAACAGATTATTTTGCGAATGGTATCAAGTTTACTATTTCAGGTCAACTAGAGGAGGTATGAAACTAAACTAAACACTACTATTTGCGTTCAGATTTTTAAAAGGGTGTATTTTGTTAAAAATTGCTGAAAACTTTTTTCCAGCATACAAATACCAGGCCAAACTATAAAGTCGTAAAAAAAAACTAAAAGATTTAAAGTATTATTTTCTTTTCCCTGAAAAGACTATGTCAATATAAAACGAACAGAAACTAATTGAAAAAACTTTTTCCACAAAATAAGATTTTTAAGAAAAGTAAAGAACTCCATTAAACAAAAATGAGTAAAAATAAAATCAAATAATCTACCAAGCATGAAACTACCATAAATCAGCATCGATAAATAAATGAAACCCAAAACGAACAGAAATCATAGGCAGCGCAATCGCGCTGCCTAAGTAAATAACGATGTTGGCACAATGTATTATTTTTTTTCCATACCAGGGAACTTCTTATCGAAGGACTTGTCGTAGAAACTTCAAAAAGGGCTCATTCGATTGGAAATTGGAGTGGCTAGTGCAATTTTTAATAGTCGAAAGTCATTGGATGGCAACTTCCCCCCTCCCACGCCCATCATTCCGCCAAACACATCCAATCAAAATTTTGAGATAGCCATTTTGTTCAGCGTAGTTGATTTCCAAATAGAAAATATGTTTTTGAGGAGGACACTCCCCCACACCCTCAGGGTAAGGGTTTTAAATTACACCCTGGAGGCATATAGGGCTAAAAGGGCTAGTTCCCCTTTTTAATAGTCGAAAGTGATTCTATGGCAACTATCCTCCCTCGTGTGAGGGCAACTATCCCCCCTCTCACGCCCACCTTTTCCCCAAACACACCCAATCTTCATTTTTAGATAGTCATTTTATTCAACGTAGTTGAAAGTTTTGGAAATTGGGTCTTTAAGGATGATAACCCCTCCCCCTCACAGCCCTCAGGGCATGGGTTGTAATTTATGCCCTGGAGGCATATAAGGTTTTTACTGAAAGTGTTGTCGTAGAAACTTTAAAAGGGCTCATTCGATTGGAAATTGGCGTTGCTAGTGCCCTTTGTTAATAGTCAAAAGTGAATGGAGGGAAACTAGCCCCCCCACGACCATCATTCCCCCAAACACATCCAATCAAAATTTTGAGATATCTATTTTGTTAAACGTAGTTGAAAGTTCTGGAAATTAGGACTTTTAGGATGATAACCCCCTCAGAGCCCTCAGTGCAAGGTTGTAAGTTAGTCCCAGGGGGCATATAAGGATTATATAGAAAGTTGTTGTAGAAATTTCAAAAAGGGCTCATTTGATTGGAAATTGAAATTGCCCTTTTTAATAGTCGATAGTGAGTGGAGAGTAATTAACCACCCTCTCAGGCCCACCTTTCCCCCGAAAACATTCAATCAAAGTTTAGAGATAAAAGTTTAGAATCAAAATTTTCAGATAGCCATTTTGTTCAACATAGTAGAAAGTTCTGGATATTAAGTCTTTGAGAATAACAACCCCCTCCAGCCATTTGGATAAGGGATGTAAGTTATGGCCTGGGGGCACATAAGGTTTTTATTGAAGATGTTGTCGTAGAAATTTCAAAAGGGCTCAGTTGACTGGATATTGAAAGGGCTAGTGTCATTTTTAATAGTTGAAAGCGATTGGAGAGCGACTAACACCCCTCTCACGCCCACTATTTTCCCAAACACATACAATCAAAATTTTGAGATAGCCATTTTGTTTAACGTAGTTTAATGTTCTGGAAATTAGGTCTTAGAGGATGACAAAAACCCTAAGAGCCCTTAGGGTAAGGGTTGTAATTTATGCCCTGAGGGCATATAAGGTGTTTATAGAAAGCGTTGTCGTTTCAAAAAGACCTCATTCGATTGGAAATCGAAAGGCCTAGTGCCCTTTTTAATAGTCAAAAGTGATTGGAGGGCAACTAATCTCCCTCCCGCGCCTACCCTCTCATTTGCCCATTATGTTAAAACACTAAATGTTGCCTTAAGATTAAATCACAATGCACTGTGTTAATGCTAATTCCCAATAAGGCATCTCAGCAGTATCCCAAGAACGATTGAGGGTATTATGTGCAAAATTTCGAGGCTACTTCTGCTCTTAAAATTTAACCTAATCAAAACAGTGTAAGTGTATCCAAGCTATCAAAGAAAGTGAATAGATTATTTTGCGAATGGTATCAAGTTTACCATTTCAGGTCAACTAGAGGAGGTATGAAACTAAACTAAACACTACTATTTGTGTTCAGATTTTTAACAGGGTGTATTCTGTTAAAAATTGCTGAAAACTTTTCTCCAGCATATAAATACCAGGCCAAACTATAAAGTCGTAAAAAAACGAAAAGATTTAAAGTATTATTTTCTTTTCCCTGAAAAGACTATGTCAATATAAAACGAACAGAAACTAATTGAAAAAACATTTTCCACAAAAAAAGTTTTTTAAGAAAAGTAAAGAACTCTATTAAACAAAAATGAGTAAAAATAAAATCAAATAATCCACCAAGCATGAAACTACCACAAATCAGCATAGATAAATAAATGTCTTTGATAATAACAACCCCCCCCCCCCCCAGCCATCAGGATAAGGGTTGTAAGTTATGGCCTTGGGGCATATAAGGTTTTTATTGAAAGTGTTGTCGTAGAAACTTCAACAGGGCTCAGTTGACTGGATATTGAAAGGGCTTGTGCCATTTTTAATAATTGAAAGCGATTGGAGAGCGACTAACACCCCTCTCACGCCCACCATTTCCTCAAACACATACAATCAAAATTTTGCGATAGCCATTTTGTTTAACGTAGTTTAAAGTTCTGGAAATTAGGTTTTAGAGGATGACAACCACCCTAACAGCCCTTAGGGTAAGGGTTGTAATTTATGCCCTGGGGGCATATAAGGTGTTTATAGAAAGAGTTTTCGTTTCAAAAAGGGCTCATTCGATTAGAAATCGAAAGGCCTAGTGCCCTTTTTAATAGTCAAAAGTGATTGGAGGGCAACTAATCTCCCTCCCATGCCTACCCTCTCATTTGCCCATTATGTTTAAAAACTAAATGTTGCCTTAAGATTAAATCAAAATGCACTGTGTTAATGCTAATTCCCAGTAAGGCATCTCAGCAGTATCCCAAGAACGACTGTGGGTATTATGTGCCAACTTTCGAGGCTACTTCTACTCTTAAAATTTAACCTAGTCAAAACAGCGTAAGTGTATCCAAGCTATCAAAGAAAGTGAACAGATTATTTTGCGAATGGTATCAAGTTTACTATTTCAGGTCAACTAGAGGAGGTATGAAACTAAACTAAACACTACTATTTGCGTTCAGATTTTTAAAAGGGTGTATTTTGTTAAAAATTGCTGAAAACTTTTCTCCAGCATACAAATACCAGGCCAAACTATAAAGTCGTACAAAAACTAAAAGATTTAAAGTATTATTTTCTTTTCCCTGAAAAGACTATGTCAATATAAAACGAACAGAAACTAATTGAAAAAACTTTTTCCACACAATAAGATTTTTAAGAAAAGTAAAGAACTCCATTAAACAAAAATGAGTAAAAATAAAATCAAATAATCTACCAAGCATGAAACTACCACAAATCAGCATCGATAAATAAATGAAACCCAAAACGAACAGAAATCATAGGCAGTGCAATCGCGCTGCCTAAGTAAATAACGATGTTGGCACAATGTATTATTTTTTTTTCCATACCAGGGCACTTCGTATGGAAGGACTTGTCGTAGAAACTTCAAAAAGGACTCATTCGATTGGAAATTGGAGTGGCTAGTGCAATTTTTAATAGTCGAAAGTCATTGGATGACAATTTCCCCCCTCCCACGCCCATCATTCCTCCAAACACATCCAATCAAAATTTTGAGATAGCCATTTTGTTCAGTGTAGTTGATTTCCAAATAGAAAATATGTTTCTGAGGAGGACACTCCCCCACAACCCTCAGGGTAAGGGTTTTAAATTATGCCCTGGAGGCATATAGGGCTAAAAGGGCTAGTGCCCTTTTTAATAGTCGAAAGTGATTCTATGGCAACTATCCCCCTCGTTTGAGGGCAACTATCCCCCCTCTCACGCCCACCTTTTCCCCAAACACACCCAATCTTCATTTTTATATAGCCATTTTATTCAACGTAGTTGACAGTTTTGGAAATTGGATCTTTAAGGATGATAACCCCTCCCCCTCACAACCCTCAGGGCATGGGTTGTAATTTATGCCCTGGGGGCATATAAGGTTTTTATTGAAAGCGTTGTCGTAGAAACTTTAAAAGGGCTCATTCGATTGAAAATTGGCGTTGCTAGTGCCCTTTTTAATAGTAAAAAGTGATTGGAGGGAAACTAGCCTCCCTCCCACGCCCATCATTCCCCAAAACACATCCAATCAAAATTTTGAGATATCTATTTTGCTAAACGTAGTTGAAAGTTCTGGAAATTAGGACATCCAAGCTATCATAGAAAGTGAACAGATTATTTTGCAAATGGTATCAAGTTTACCATTTCAGGTCAACTAGAGGAGGTATGAAACTAAACTAAACACTACTATTTGTGTTCAGATTTTTAAAAGGGTGTATTTTGTTAGAAATTGCTGAAAACTTTTCTCCAGCATACAAATACCAGGCCAAACTATAAAGTCGTAAAAAAACGAAAAGATTTAAAATATTATTTTCTTTTCCCTGAAAAGACTATGTCAATATAAAACGATCAGAAACTAATTGAAAAAACTTTTTCCACAAAATAAGTTTTTTAAGAAAAGTAAAGAACTCCATTAAACAAAAATGAGTAAAAATAAAATCAAATAATCTAACAAGCATGGAACTACCACAAATCAGCATCGATAAATAAATGCAACCCAAAACGAACAGAAATCATAGGCAGCGCAATCGCGCTGCCTAAGTAAAGAACGATGTTGGCACAATGTATTATTTTTTTTCCATACCAGGGCACTTCGTATCGAAGGACTTGTCGTAGAAACTTCAAAAAAGGCTCATTCGATTGGAAATTGGAGTTGCTAGTGCAATTTTTAATAGTCGAAAGTCATTGGAGGGCAACTACCCCCCACGCCCACCAATCCCCCAAACACATCCAATCAAAATTCTGAGATAGCTGTTTTGTTCAGCGTAGTTGATTTCCAAATAGAAAATATATTTTTGAGAAGGACACTCCCCCACAACCCTCAGGGTAAAGGTTTTAAATTATGCCCTGGAGGCATATAAGAACGATGTTGGCACAATGTATTATTTATTATTTTTTTCCTGTAGAGCAGGGTACTTCGTATCGAAGAAGTTTGTCGTAGAAGCTTCGAAAAGGGCTCATTCAATTGGAAATTGGAGTGGCTTGTGCCCTTTTAATAGTCGAAAGTGATTGGAAGGCGACTAACACCCCTTCCACGCCCGCCATTTCCCGAAACACATCCAATCAACAGTTTGAGATAGCCATTTTGTTCGTAGTTGATTTTCAGATAGAAATAATGTTTTTGAGGAGGACACTTCCCCACAGCCCTCAGGGCAAGTGTGGTAAGTTATACCCTGGTGGTATATAAGGTTTTTATAGAATGCGTTGTCGTAGAAACTTCAAAAAGGGCTCATTCGATTGGAAATTCAAAGGTCTAGTGCCCTTTTTAATAGTCAAAAGTGACTTGAGGGCAACTAATCCCCCTCTCACGCTCATCTTTTCCCCAAACACATCCAATCAAAATTTTTAGATGGCTATTTTGTTCAGCGTAGTTGATTTCCAGATAAAATTATACTTTCGAGGAGGACACTCCCCACAGCGCTTTCAACGTAGTTGAGAGTTTTGGAAATTAAGTCTTTAAGGATGAAAACCCCTCCCCCCCAAAAAAAACCATCAGGGCAAGGGTTGTAAATTATGCCCTTGGGGCATATAAGGTTTTTATAGAAGGTGGCGTTGTAAAAGCATCAAAAAGGGCTCATTCAATTGGAAATTAAAAGGATTTCGTGCCCTTTTAAGAGTCGAAAGTGATTGAAGAGCAGCTATCCCCCCCTCTTTCACGCCCACCCATTCCCCAAACACATCCAATCAAAATTTTGAGATATTAATTTTGTTCATCGTAGTCGAAAGTTCTGGAGATTAGGTCTTTTAAGATGATAACCCCTCAGAGCCCTCAGTGCAAGAGTTGTAAGTTATGACCTGGGGGCATGTAAGGTTTATATAAAAAGTTATTGCAGAAATTTCAAAAAGGGCTCATTTATTTGGAAATTGAAATTTCTCTTTTTAATAGTCGAAAGTGAGGGAGATTAATTGACCAGCCTTTCAAGCCCACCATTTCCCTAAACACATTCAATCAAAGTTTAGAGATAGCCATTTTGTTCAAGGTAGTTGAAAGTTCTGAAAATTATGTATTTAAGGATGGCAAACCCCCCAGAGCCCCAAGGGCAAAGGTTGTAAGTTATGCCCTGGGGGCATATAAGGTTTTTATAGATAGAGTTGTCGTAAAAACTTCAACAGGGGTTCAGTTAATTGGAAATTGAGAGGGCTAGTGTCCTTTTTAATAGTCGAAAGTGATTGGAGGGTAACTAACCACCTCTCACGCGCACCATTCCCCCAAAAACATCCAATCAAAATTTTCAGATAGCCATTTCGTTCAACGTAGTAGAAAGTTCTGGAAATTAGGTCTTTAAGGATGACAACCCCAGCCCTCAGGGCAAGGGTTATAAGTTATGCCCTGGGGGCATATAAGGTTTTTATTGAAAGCATTGTCGTAGAAACTTCAAAAGGGCTCATTTGATTTGAAATTGAAAGGGCTACTGCCTTTTTTAATAGTTGAAAATGATGGGAGGGTGACAAACGCCCTTCTCACGCCCACAATTTTCCCAAACACATCCAATCAAAATTTTGAGATAGCCATTTCGTTCAACGTAGTTGAAAGTTCTGGAAATTATGTCTTAGAGGATGACAACCACCCTTACAGCCCTTAGGGTGAGGGTTGTAATTTGTAATGGCCCTGGGGGCATATAAGGTCTTTATAGAAAGCGTTGTCGTAGAAACTCAAAAGCGCTCACTCGATTAGAAATCGAAAGTCCTAGTGCCCTTTTTAATAGTCGAAAGTGATTGGATGGCTTGGAATTTTTATAGTAAAGATCGATACCGGTATAATGTATGATTTTTTGTTGTTGTTGTTGTTTAGACCAGGGCACTTCGTATCGAAGGAGTTGTCAAAGGAACTTTGAAAAGGGCTCAAGCTATCAAAGAAAGTAAGCAGATTTTTTTTGCGAATGGTATCAAGTTTTCCATTTCGAGTCAACCAGAGGAGGTATGAAACGAAATTAAACACTACTTTTTGTGTTCAGATTTTTAAAAGGGTGTATGTTGTTAAAAATTGCTGAAAATGTTTCTCCAGCATACAAATAGCAGGCCAAACTATAAAGTCTTAAAAAAACGAAAAGATTTAAAGTATTATTTTCTTTTTCCCAGAAAAGACTATGTCAATATAAAATGAACAGAAATTAATTAAAAAAACTTTTTCCACAAAATAAGTTTTTCAAAGAAAAGTAAAGAACTCCATTAAAAAAATGAGCAAAAATAAAATCAAATAATCTAACAAGCATGAAACTACCGCAAATCAGCATCGATAAATAAACGAAACCCAAAACGAACAGAAATTACAATAAATAACCGAGTCAAACTCAAAAACGAGCAGAAATTAAATATAATTTGGGCTCAAAACCCCTATGCCTTCCCAAGCCCTGAACATAATTTGTACTTTACTCAAAAAATATAGATGAGTGTGCATTGTCAGTTTAATATACATATACTAATATCTAGTAATCAAAATGTTAATATTATTTGATTTATTAAAGTTATAAAAGTAAAAACATTTATATTTTTTTATAATTTAGCTTCCATATTCTGGGCAATTTTATCCATGGCCACTTCACACCTCCTTACTTCACATTTTAGTGTTTTCTCCACTTTCGTTACACTTCTTTTATTTTCATTCATCCATCTCTTTCATCCATCACTCAGATAATTTTGTACAAACGCCTTCTTACCTCTATTAATCATAAGGTTTTTCGCTAATATTCTTAGCTGCGTTCAAAACTTTCTTCTCTAGTACACCATCAGTAACTTCACAAATTATTTTCCTAAAATTATTCCATCCATCTTCTACATTGTCAAATTTTAAACTCTCAAGTTTAGTATTCAATTGTCCTTTGGAAGTTTCTCTCAAATTCTCATCCAGGAATCTACCAGCATCACAACTTCCCTGGAGGTAGATACCCTTCCGAAATATCTGCTTTAAATTAACTCTAGACACTACTAGATGGTGATATTTCTTTTAAAATTAATAACACCACTCCTAAATACCCCAGTATCTTGCATAGATCCTGCCAGTCTTTTGTTTACAATAACATAATCAATAAGGTTTGCTGTTTTACCATCACGTGAATACCACGTTAACGTATGGGCAATTTTATGACTAACTACTCTACTGGTTATAACTAAATTGTTATACCTACACATTGCAGCAGTCCGTAGCCATTACTGTTTTCTTTTCTTATTCCAAATTTACCTAGGCTAGGATACTATTTATCCCTATTTCTACCGACCTGGGCGTTAAAATACCCTAATAAAAAAACCTTATTTCTACCTAGAACCCTATCTATTTGCTCCTGTAACTGTAAGCAAAATTCATCTTTATTAGAGTCATTAGTATGTCCGTCAGTTGGTTCTACAGAGGTATATACTACTATAACTAATACCCTGCATTTTTTAGTCATAAAATGAGCGATTTGTATTCAGACTTCGTTGTGTTAGCATCAAAAAATTTTCGGATATAACCCTGCTCAAACTGTGAAATTTCCCTGTGGACTTTCATTTTGGATTTATTTTCATAAGCAGATTATCGTTTTGCTGTCTATTTCAAATTCCCTCGGGACATTAAATTTCCATTGCCAGTCTTCAGAGTGTAAAAGCCTGTTTTTGGACTTATTATTTCACTAACAAGAACTTAATTAATACAGTGACCTTCAGCAGTTATAAAAGTTCACAATTAAGACCGGTATATCTCTTTTTTTTTTTACCGATGTGCTTCTTGATAGACTGATTAACTAAACAAGAGATGTTTACTATCGGAGATCTTGCCTTAGCAAAGTTTATTAACTACCCCCTTTGGCCAGTTAGAATACTTGGAAGAAATTCCACTAGAAATGGACTGAGTTATCTAGTATTCTGCTACGGTACTCATGATAAGCAGACAGTTAGTGAAGATTGCTTAGTTTCTTATGCAGAGAATATTAATGAAGCAAAGAGATCGAAAACTAAAAGGGTAGGACAAGCATTCACAGAAGTAGCGACTTTCCCCAATATATACAAAGAGTTTGCAAGAACAGGGACGTCTGAAAATTCTTCTAGTTCGTCTATTTCTGGACTTTTTCAACAGTTAGCTGCGACCCAGGAAGAAGTTACGATAACTAAGACTAAGCTAGTGGCAGATATAGAAAAACGTGTTGGAGAAAAAATAGCGCAAAACATTGGAACTGGGTCTTCTGGTGCTGTACAGATAAATAGTCAAATTATTACTGCAGAAATTTATGATGCTATAGTGCTAGATTTTAATCCGAGGTTTGAGCGCATTGAAAACTTACTTAAAGGACTAAAGAGTCAAATTGAAGCACTAGAAAATCGTATTTTTACAATGGAGAACAAGCTTGATGATTTTGAACAGGAAGCTATGCAAGACTGTCTGATATTCACAGGAATAAGACAGATACCTGGCTCAGATCTTGATATGACTGTCCTAAACCTTGTTAAGTCAACTATGGGAGTTTCGACTATTACTAGGGAGCATTTTGTGTCGATTCAGCGTTTCAGACTCAACTCTACGGAAGATTCTCGAAATTTAGCCCGCAGAAATCCAGATCCTGTGGCCCCAGTTTTAGTGAAGTTGGTATCAAAAGAACTTGCGTACAAAGTGTTTAAAACTAAATCAAAATTAGCTGGATCCGGAATTTATGTTAGTGAATTTCTTACAAAACGTAGAAAGGCAATATTAAATAGTGCACGGGACAAGTTCGGTGTGAAAAATGTTTGGACAGACAAAGGTCGCATTTTCGCGAAATTATCCAGCCAAAGCGCACCGCGTCGGCTCTATAGCCTAGCTGATACTTACTGAATTTTTCATAGTTGATTTGAGTTGATTTTGTAAGGATAATGGGTGATATTTCTTACTTGCGTTTTCTAGAGAGTAATCCTTTTAGAGTGGGAGATGTTCTTTATGATGATTTACTTCCAGAAAGTATAAATGCTGATTTTTCCCCGCAAAGAGATAGTTGTTATGTGGATGTGATTTCTTCAGGATTAGAGGTGAATGCAAGATCGTTTTGCCTCTGTCATTGGAATTGCCATGTAACTTCAACGTATTATGAAATTCTCCAGTTAATTGATAATGTGAATAGTAAATTTGATGTAATTGGCCTTTGTGAAACTTTTTTAACTTCTGAGCATGTTCTGTCGTTATATAATTTTCCAGGATACAGGCTTATTGTAAGGAATAGAGAGAGAATGGGACGTGGAGGTTTGGCATTTTTGGTTAAGGATCATTTTGTTGCTAAAATAAGGGAAGAACTATCAGTTTGGATAGAAGGTAAGGTGGAAACTCTTACTCTTGAGCTGGAAGTTGGTGGAAAAAATATATTGATTACTGAGGTTTATAAGCCGCCGAGTACAGTTTGGGAGGAGTTTGAAAATGGTTTTAGTAGTTTAATGGATGCAGTAGAATTGAGTAATCTGGAGTGCATTTGCATGGGGGATTTTAATTTTGATCTTTTAAGTTTATACAATGATAATTTGGATTTTTTAAACCTTTTCTCTAGTTATGATTTTTATCCATTAGCTGGGATTCCGACTCGTGTTACAGGACAGTCAGCTACACTTATTGACAATATTTTCGTGCGATCCCGGGTATTACATAGCTGTTATGCTGACGTTATAGTAAATGAGGTTTCCGATCACTTTCCTATAGTAGCAGTGACTTCATATCAATATGCGATAAAGCAGAACAGGACAAAAGTTAAAAGAAGGCAACTAAAAAAAGAGAACCTACAGAAGTTTAGAGAGGAACTAAGTATCGTGTCATGGAAACCAGTTTATGAAGAATCTGAAAGTGCTTCTGCGGCATTCGATAAGTTCATGGACATATTGCAGCCAATATTTGAGAGAACTTGCCCAGTAAAGAGCATAAAGGTGAGGAAAAAGAAACCCCGAAAACCTTGGGTAACTATGGAGCTACTTGACTTAATTAGAAGGAGAAATACATTGTATTTGAGTTACTTAAATAGTAACCATAGTCAAGATCTAACTGAATTTAGACAAATCCGTAATAAAGTAAATCGGCTAAGGCGGTCATGCATCCGGGAATATTATGGAGAGAAATTTAAGGAAAACAAAGGCAATACGAAAACGACTTGGAATATTATAAACGAAATCGTAAATAAGAAGAAAGAGACCGAGATTCCTGCTAGTCTGATCTTTGATGGTAAATTTGTTGATGGAAATGAAGAGGTGGCTAATTTCTTTGGTGAATATTTTTCTAAGATTGGTGAATCAATAAGTGAGAATCCATACGATGAAAATAATGAAATTAATGAGACGTTTAGTGATGAAAGGGGAGTTGGATTGGAAATGTCTGCAGATGAAACGAACGTTGAAGAATTAAAACAGATAATAGGATTGGTAAAATCAAGTTCTCCAGGGAATGATGGAATTAATCTGAAAGCGTTCAAGCATGTTATGGTATATTTGTTGCCTTGTATTGTTTATTTGATTAACCTTTCTTTGAAGAAAGGTGAATTTCCTACTCGTCTGAAAGAGGCTAAAGTTATTCCGCTTCACAAAGGGGGTTCAAAAACTGATCCGTCTAATTGGTGGCCGATTTCAATATTGCCCCTATTTGCTAAGCTGTATGAAAAAGTGATGCATCGACGACTTTATAACCATCTGACTACTTACGGTTTTCTTAGTGATACCCAGTTTGGATTCAGGAAAAACCACTCTGCAATACATGCAGCCCAGCACCTAACAGATTTCATCAATGTTGCTCTCGAAAAAAGTGTACTGGTACTTTCAGTATTTATAGACTTTAGAAAGGCTTTTGACACGGTGGTTCATAAAATTTTATTAAATAGGTTAAGCCGTTTAGGGATCCAAGGGGTTATTCTGAAATGGTTTGAATCTTATCTTAACCAGCGTATTATTCGAGTCTCTATTAAAAATTCTATTTCAAAAACTTTTATCGTTAATTCTGGTGTGCCTCAGGGTTCAGTGCTTGGCCCACTTCTTTATCCAATTTACGTTGATACCATGCGTTTTTATATATCAGATGCACTTATAACGTCTTTTGCTGATGACACGGTGTTTACGATTACAGCTACTTGTCTGAACCAGTTAATTGAGAAGACAAATAAGGCCCTCGCTGAATTGATAAGTTTTACAAATTCTAGTTATTTGGTAGTGAATATTTCAAAAACAAATTTCGTGACATTTTGTAGAAATGGAGTTTCATGTGTTTTAGATAATAAAATTGTTTTTAACGGTGAATTTTTAAAGCATGTAAATAGTGTTAAATATTTGGGCTTTAGTCTTGATTTTAATTTAAGTTGGAAATCACATTGTGATCTTGTGGCAGTTAAGATTTCAAGAGGGTTGGGTGTGATAAGAAGACTGAAAAATCAACTACCGTCAAATGTTTTACTTTTACTTTATCATTCTATTGTTAGCCCTTATTTATCATATGGTTGCATGCTATGGACTAGTAGTTTTATTTCAAGTTTTAGAAAGGTCCAAATTTTACAGAATAAAATAGTTCGTATTTTAGGTAATTACATTCAGTTTGAAAATAGCACGTTGAATTGCTTTACAAGTTTGAAAATTTTAAATATTTATCAGTTACGGGATTACCAGTTAGCAATTTTTATTTATCAATGTTTGAATAAGTGTTCACCGGAGGTATTTTGGGAAATTTTTAAAGCTAACTCATCTTATCACTGTTATGAGACTAGAAATGCGAATGACCTTGCATCGGAGCTCCGGAATACTCAACGTGCTGCGTTTCTGCCTCGTTTTGCGGGACCGGGGGTGTGGAATTCCCTCCCGGATGCTATTAGACAAGTTGATAATGTAAGCCAGCTCAAGAGTAGATTGAAGCGTTACCTTTTGGGTTATAATCTGAATTATTAGATTTTTGAATTTGATTAATGTTTGGTATGAAAATTGTTTGGACAGATAATGGTCGCATCTGCGCGAAATTACCCAGCCAAAGCGCACGGAGTCGGCTCTATAGCCTAGCTGATACTTATTGATTTTGTCAT
>JAQQPU010022438.1:0-13985 GCA_029168905.1 Artemia sp. Kazakhstan ARC1039
GAAAAAAGGTAATACCTAGACGAAACAAATCAGTATTATTATTATTGGCAAAAACAACAAATTCCGTTGACGTTGAAACTGTCCATTCATTGAATATATACCCTTAAAGTAGTATAGTTTTCGAGCATTACTTTTGCTGCTTTATTTTTTCTAGAGGTCTTTTTTGTATTGATTCTTATTGTTGCTTGTCTTCTAGCCGAAGGTTTTGTCTCAGTAAATAGGCAGGTTGATTTACGTCATCTTCCAATTCTTGTATTTTTATGTTACCTTCGGGATAGTTGTTTGTTTCCCTAATATTTCTTCCAATAGATCCATTAGGTTACGAGAGGTCCCATAATTTAAATAATGTGCAAGGCTTTCTTCAACCACTTCAGCGGGTTCTAAAAGTATATTTTGTTTTATGAAGGTGGTTCAAATTCACCTTCAGGAGTTTCTCATGGACCTGCTGCTAAATTTATTTTGTGATGAAATTGTCCAGCTACTTTGATGCTGAAAACACATAATGCAATGATATTAAATGCGTTTGTAAGGAATATTTGCTGTAAAAACGGATAAGAAAAGGAAAAAACGAAAAATATTGTATTTAGCATATGGCTATTTCCAAGGATTAAAGGAGAAGGGGGGGGGGGCTTGAGGGCAGTTAAACTGAAAGCTAATGTCTCTTCGGGGTAGGCTGCTTTTGAAAAGCAGGGGTTGACAATAGCTCCGTAGGGGTGGACAAAGGGTTACAAGGGACAGAAGGGATATCGAAAAAAAATCCTAATGTTTTTAAAATTTAAAATATTTTCTGTTATATATTTCGGGAAACTTTCCTGGTGCTCTTGATGCAAAACTAGTTTTTAAGTGGAAAATCATCATGCAGAGTTAGAAAATCCACTACTGAATGCAAGTTAGTTTTATTAGAAGGATATCAGTTGAAAATTTGACAAAACTAAAAATAGTTTTATATTTTGCCCTTTTTAAGATCAATACTTATGCATAAAAACAGCTTTTTGAATCGAAGTTTTTCTGCTGGTTTCGATATGCTGCTATTGAGTTTTTGTGCTAATTTTTGTGCATTATCAAGCAATATTGGAGGCTTTTTTTTCAGAAAAGATAAAGCAAAATAATGTAAATAAAATGAGACAAAAATAGTTGATAAAAATTATTTTATTACATTTAAGGAGGTATCCAAAATTCTCTGTCTCCATCTTTAATCACCTTTTTTTGGGAGGGGGGAGGACGATTTACATGGAACAAGATGTAACTGGAGAAAGTGTGGTCGAGGTGTTAAGATAAGGTAGATCCAAAGGCCTCACCTAGCTGACTTGCCTGATCGGAACCATTGACGTACCTCTGGCTCGTTTTGTTCTTGGGCGCAGTTAAGCAATGTTTAATCCCGATCTCATAAGTTTGAGAACCAGAAAAGTCTTTATAACTCCGTCATATTAGATTTTAAAGAGCAATAATAAAAAGTTTTTTTCTAAGAAAGGTAAAATAATAGTTTGTTCCCAGCCATTGTACGATTATTAAGTCTGTGCTAAGGGTATTGATGGTTAAAGTGTTTTCACAATAAAAGTTTGAAACAACAATAAGAGAAAAGCCCCAGGGTAGTCCCAATCTGTCATTCAAAAACTATTAAACACAAAAAAGGAGCAAAAACAGGTTTGGAGGAAAGAAAAGGATAAAAGGAGCAATGAACATACTCTTATTTGTGGCGATTTCTATTTGTTGTAAATTTGGATCAATTATAAATCTTTTTTCTCTTAATCTTACGTTTCATATATTTTTCAGTGTTCAATAATCTGTATTTGTTTTACCATTTCATTTTCTGTTTTTTTTAAGTTTTGTTTTATTACTTATAGTAATTTCTTTTCCTTTTAACTTTGACTTATTGTATGGCTTTGTTTCTGCTAGTTAGAGGTTCTTATATTGCCCTAAAATTTTTCTTAAGAGGAATTTTAGGAAAATATAGTTTGGAAATCAAATCTTTTGGTTTTTAATGCTTTTATTTATTTATTTTTTAACTGTAGCAATACTATTTAGATTTTACGAGGGAGTACTTATTCTTGGTTTCTATCATATTTATCTGGTCGAGTTATCTCGGCTGATCCTCTCTTTTCCAACCCATCTGAAGTAGAATTTGGTGTTCCACAAGGATCTGTGATTGGGCCGATACTCTTTTTAATTTATGTTAATGACCGTATAAATGCGTTTAAAGCTCTAAAACCTACCACTTGATGTTGTCTTTGTCAACCTGCTACTGTCACTAATTGTGACAAGAGTTTGTCCTTCTCCGATACACTTATAGCTTTTGCGGATGACAGTACTTTTGGCAGAGCCGGTAGAACTGAGTCTGATCTTCGTTCAAACATGATTGCCCTTTTTGAAAGAGTTACTCAGTGGTTTGATGTTACTTATCTTGCCTTAAATGTTGGAAAGTCATGTTTTCTTATTTTCTCAAGATTTCCAAGGGCTTGTTCTGGTTTAAATAAAATACATGTATCGAGGGGTTCCCTTAATAGGCCTAAGGATCGTTGCGTTCGATTCCTAGGCATCTTGCTTGATGAAAATCTCTCCTTCAAGCCTCATATGGACCTAGTTAAAATGAAAGTCTCCAGAAGCCTGGGGATCCTTAAAAATTGAAAAATATTTGTCTAGTGTAAATTCTCAGACTCTTATTCTACAGCCTAGTTCAGCCTTATGTTTCATACTGTTATATTATTTAGATGTCAACTTCTCCTTCATCACTGAAGCCACTTTCAAAACTGTATGATAAAGCAAGTGCTCTTATACAGGTTACTAACTGTTCCCTACTTAAATTCTTGCTTGACTTGAGACCTCTCTATTTTCTGTCTTGTGCTTCTTTTAATTTTTGAGGCGACATGGCCAGCTTCCTGCTGCCCTATGTAATAATATATTTTTTATTTCCGAGCAATCGACTCATTTTTTCCGCAATTCCAAAAATTTACAAAAATACCTTATACTCCGTAAATACGGTCTGACTTTAACCCTCTGATAGCTTGTAACATGATTTGGAACACTCTCCCGGAGTCTGCGCGGGGCTTCTACTCGTTTCGTATCTTCAAAAAGTATGTTAGAGATTTTCTTGCAAATAATTAATTTTTCCCGATTCTCCGATGAGTTGATGTCGAGAAATATGTTGAAGTATTTTTTATTTTCATGTGTAATTTACCGTTGATTTTGGTATTCAGTGATATATTTCTTGTTTTGTCTTTTTTCAATAAATTCAATTCAAATCAAATCATACGGTTTTTAATGCTTATTTAATGCTATTTATTATTTTCGAAAACTAAAATATTGAATAGCTGCAGATTAATAGGCATATTCATGTACAGTTGTAGAAATTATGAATTCTCCAATTGCACTGAAGTGTAGATATTAACTTAAAATATTATAGCGTGTATTGACCAAATTAAAAACTTTAAACAATTAAGATGTCACAATTCCGAATGTCATTCAGAGTTGTTTTCAATTAATCTAATATAAAAAATATAACAACTTGCAAATTAAAAAAAATTCTCAAAGAAAAGAAAAACCAACCTCTCGAATATATTAGTCTCCAACCAGGCCTTCAATAATAAAAGGTTGGCCAAAAGCATCTGAAACTTAATTATGTCCTTTTGTTCGTTGCTATTTATAATTTAAGCCGTATTTCATTCTCATATATATTTCATTGTTATGTTTATTGCTGATAAAATCTGTGTTGATTTTTTTTTTGTTTTTTTGAGGTACTAAGAATAAGGAAAATAAAAAATGGGGAGCTGGTGTTTACCCCCATCTCCCTCCGGAAGTATCTATCCGAATACCCCTCCTCCATATTCCCTCTGGATAATTCTGGATTTTCATTAGAAGGGAAGTTGAAAGTTCTTCTCACCTTTTTAAGTCGGAGGCAATCCTATAGCATTGCATTAAACGTAAAAATCGATCAAGAGGGCATAGGAAAAATAAAAGTAAAGAGAATATAGATTTAGAAATCTATTTCTAGGATTTGTGCCAGCTATTTGTGTCTAATGGTATGGCGAGTATAATAAAATGCTTAAATAAGTTATCAAAAAATACTTTAATAAAATTATTTTGGAATATAAATAATAATACACCATGTAATTCAAAAATTAAACTAATTTATGATACTAATTTAGATTTACTAATTTAGAAAAACTTATTTAGATTTAAGGTGCTATGGCTTGGTTTTGGGACAATGACTTATATTTATTAATGCTAATTTTGCTCTATGTTGGACTTGATTTTTGGATTATCGGGTTGGATATACTGTTTTGTCCTAGGTAATTGGATGGATATGTAAGGTCTAGACCTTGTTATAGCGCTCATTTATCTCACTTACTAAATTAGGAAGACAGATTTTTTTTTATTTATTTTTTATTTATTTGATTTTTTACCAAGTAATTACCTGTAATACATTATTTCATAGCCAATACTGGAGTGGGTTGAGAGATTTTTTCCCCCACGAATGTGGCTTATGAGCTTATGTATGATTGGTTCACGTCTTTCTATGGATAGACCTATTTGTGAAATTTTTCCAGTAATTGTATTTAGAATTTATTATAGCCTTCTTGAGATAACTAACAGCTTGTAATTTATTTAAATAGGTAGCAGGAGAGTTTTTTCTTAGATATGCTCTCCTTGCTGCTTTTTTGTTCTCCATTTATTTTTGCACTCATCTGACCACCATGCTTTAATTGTATGATCAGGAATTGTTTTCTTAGGTGTTGTCTTGGGAATAGCAAAAGTTAGCTGTATTTGTTAGTATAGATGCCAACACTTTAGCATGTGTGTCAGCTGTTCTAGTTGAAATATATCACCACTGGGTGTGGCCTAGAATTTCATAATTAAGCTTGTGAACATAGTCAAGTTTGTTTTAGAGTTTATATATTTGGGTGGGTGTGGCTGAATGCTAGCTGGTTCTTTTATTGAAGAGACTACGGCAAAGTGGTTGGTGCAAAGATCATGAATGTTCTTAATATAAATATGATTCAAAATATTTATTGACACAATTTTTAGGTCAACTGTGGAAGATTTACCACTTTTAGGGTCAAAATAAGTATTTAGATTTGGAGGAGTAGCAATTGCTAATTCAGCATTATCTGAGATCAAACGCTCAATAAACTCACCATCTTCATTTGTACGCTTGTCCCCCCACATAGGCTGTGGGCATTAAAATGTCCAAAAGTAATTACATTTTTTAGCAGATTAGAAATACTTAAATAACTGAAGAGGTCCATAGCATCTGTAGTTTCACCATTCAGGTTATAGAAGCTTATTATGTAAGTTTTGGGGTTAATTACCCATATATTCATTCCAATTGTATCAACATCATGTAAACAATCTGGAAAATTAACATCACCTTTAAATGCTTTTTTTCACCTCTTTCTAAAGAGAAGCAAATAAAAGCCTCGTTTTCAGTCTAAACGAACAAAGTAACAAAGAAAATGTATATGCAATCCAAAGAAATATAGCATCAAGTATATTTCAGCCATATTTTTACTTTAAAAATCTTTTGAAATTTTTGTCGCAAAATGAGTACAATCCATCTACAGCTAAAAGTTCCAAATCCTATGCTTTCGATCCAGAATCTAATTTGTAAAAACATTTGACTCAATATATGAATCCATACCGTAGTAAAGCCCGCTTAGCCTGAAAACAAAACTGAAGCGAGTTTATTAGCCGCTTAGTTCTGACATATAGGAAACCCAAGCAGTACAAGGACAACTTGGTCAAGTTATGATGAAAGAATTGAGATTCGGGGCTAAGTGGAATAAAGCCAAGACAGGTAGTCTCTGTGAGAAGTAAAACTGGCCTTACTTTTTTAGAGTTGTATAAAATGATTATTTTCCCCCTGTTGATAATAGTTTATCATCCAAGGGCCTTTCTTCTTCTTCTTCTATTTCACAGCAGGCATGCTTTTCAGTAGTTACTATTTAGCCCTTTTCCTTTTGCTTCACTCTATGGGCCCATTTAAGGTTGATAGGCATACTTCTTCTTCTTCTATTTCACGCAGGCGGGCATACTTCTTCTATTTAACAGCAGGCGGGCTTTTCAGTAATACTATTTAGCCCTTTTCCTTTTGCTTCACTCTGTGGGCTACAGAGCTACTGGCTTGATTGCCTCATATTTATTAGATATTTTCAGATATCTTTCAGTAGATCTTTTGACTCTAGGAGTTCAAATATAAGATGATAGATGTCAATTTCTATGCTCTGTGTGCAGGTATAGTTGGCTAGGCTCTTGGCTGATAGTGAGATTTTGTGGTGTTTGAAGCATTTTAACAGTTTACAAAGCAAGGTATGTTGTGCAGACGTTAGCATATTACATTCAAATAGGCAGTGGTCAATTGTTTCATTATTCATATTACAATACCTGCAAAGAGGGGACAGGGGAACTGAACCACTTGAATTAGGAAACTTATATGAGAATGCAAGAAAATTTAGTCCATTTATTCCAGAATGAATTCTATGATAAATTTTAGAAAAATACTTATTGGGAAAGGGGGAAAGGATAGGATTATTCTTATTAAAATTAATATCTGATAGTCTCCATCGGTAAATATCTCTAATGGGGATTGGTCTCCCACTTGGCTGGTCAATATTTATAGCATTTTTTGCTATTTCATCAACCTGATGGTTACCACTTATACCAGAGTGGCTAGGAATATACGGAAGATAAGTTCTTATTCCACTTGAAGCAAGATTATCTATAATACTAAGACAATGATAAGTGTCAATGTCCAACTTATACTGAGGAGCTGAGGCCAGCAACTCAAGGCTTGATAAAGAGTCGGAATATACTATAATATTATTTGAATTAGCAATCAAAGGTTGGTTTTCCATAAGGTGTTCTAATGCCATGATTATGGCATTTAACTCAGCAGACATTATAGATACATTATTATATAATCTCTCGCCCATTGCAATTTCCAGGTTAGGAAGGAAAGCACCACTTGCTACCTTCTCATTCATTTTTGACCCATCAACAAATATTTGGAAGTGGTTTTTATAAGTAATTGTATTAAGTTCAGCAAATTTTTTTCTTGACAAAAGCAATGGGGGTTAAATCTTTATTCCACTTTGAGAAATCAGTATTTATTGTGGGAATTGACCAATTCCATGGTGGGGATTGGGGGAAAGTAGGTGCTATAGACTTTGCCGGTACAGGGTACTTCTTCTGAATATTGGCATACTCATCTGCAATGCCTCTATGCATGGGAGGATTTCGTAACCAATTATGTAGGGTGTGTGAGCTATTTGATTCAATTTTTGTAAGATGTTTTGTCAAGAGAAAGCTATGTCTCTCCCTTATTGTTGATAATCCATTCTCCATAGGCAGAAACTTGGTGCTTGTGGGTTTCCTAAGACCAAATATGAAACGTATTATATCATTTTGTATTGTTTCAATTTTTGCATCTGGGTCTTTGCACATGTACCGTAGACGATGAGCCCATATTCAATATGGGGTCTTATATGTGATTTATAAAACTGGAGTAAGGTTTTCTCCTTACATCCCCAGGGTGTGGAAAGAAGTCTTTTTAGTATATTTGTTTTTTTATAGCATTTTTTTTATTGTGTTTGAAATGTGGAGGTGGAAATTAAGTTTCTGGTCGAGCATGAGACCTAGGTAATTAATATGATTATCTTCTGGAATAGTTGTTCCATTTAGAGTTAGTCTTGCATTAACATGATTTTGCTTTCGGTGAAATTGGATTATTTTTGACTTGGTAGATGCAATGGGTAAATCTGAATGTTGAGAGAATTTTTCAAATTGGAAAAGTGACTTTTGCAGCTTTGACTGTGATATCTCAAAGGTGTTGCCAGATGACCATAGCACCAGATCGTCAGCATATTGTAGATTCATGTGGGGGAGGTTCATGTCCCAGAGATATAGGGCAAAGAGGAGGCAGCTGAGGACTGCTCCCTGAGGAAGGCCTTTGGCTATTGTCTTTTGGGATGAAGAGGCTGAACCTACACAAACAATGAAACTTCGCAATTCTATGAAAGATTTTATGAAAGATACTAGCTTAGGGGGTAGTCCAAGGTTTGCAAGTTTTTTTTAAAAGGATTTGGTGGTTCACATTGTCAAATGCCCCTTCAAAATCTAGGAAAGCTGCAACTAGGACATTATTTTTTGAGAATGATTCATTTATTGCATTTGTTAGCAATATGAAAGCATCTGTTGAGGAGTGGTGTTTCCTGAAACCAGTCTTAGTGTGAGGGATCATATTATTTTTTTCAACAAACCAGAGGAGTCGGTAATATATCATTTTCTCCATTATTTTCCCCATCACAGGAGTAATCATTATGGGCCTATAAGACTCAGGGTTATTTTTGGGTTTATTTTTCTTAAGGATTGGTAGGAGGGACGAAAATTTCCATATATTGGGGAACATAGAAGATGCCCAAGCATGATTATAACAGTTCAAAAGTTCCTGTTTGTATAAAGGGGTGAGATTCTTTACCCATGTAGGGTGTATATTGTCATAGCTGCCGCTAGTCTTGGTCCTAATATGATGTATTGCATTATTCATTTCCTGGATTGAAAATGAGCTGGTTATATACTCGGATCCTGGGCGTGGTTGGTAACTTGGGTTCATAGGGATTGGGGATATTTTGCTGCAATTATTTGATGTTAGCTTATTAACAAAAAGAGTGGCAAATAGCTTAGATTTTTCATTATCATTGTCATAATGGGTATTATTATGTATAAGCTCATACAGGAGTGGGTTGGGGGAAGTCTTTTCCCCACAGATGTGGCTTATGACTTTGTGTATAATTGGCTCATGTGTTTCTCTGGAGAGATTGTTTGCAAAATTATTCCAGTAGTTATATTTAGTATTTATTATAGTCCTTTTTAGATTACATTCTGCGTGAAATTTTTTTAAATATGTAGTAGGTGATACTTTTTTTCTGAATGTTCTCCTAGCTGCCTTTTTTGTTCTCCATTTATTTTGACACTCATTTGTCCACCATGCTTTGGGAATGTGTTTAGGGAAGATTTTCTTGGGTATTGTCCTTGGGATAGCATGATTAGCTGTATTTATTAGTAAAGATGCCAGAACTTCGGCATGTGTGTCAACTGTTGTGTTTGAAATGCATGAATTTTGGGTGAAACTTGTAACTTCATCATTTAGCTTATTTTGGAACATAGGCCAATTTGCTTTAGTGTTGACATATCTAGAGGTATGTGATAAGGTTTCAGCAGGTTCATTTAGGGAGCCAACGGTAGCAAAGTGGTCAGTACATAGACTATCAATTCTATTTATATAAATTTTATTCAAAATATTTAATGAAACAATTTGTAGCTCAATTGTAGAGAAGGTGCCACTTTTGGGGTTGAAATGTGTATTCAGGTTTGGAGGGGTAGCAACAGCTAATTCAATATTATTTGAAGTCATACGCTCAATGAACTTGCCAGCTTTATTTGCTGGTTTATTCCCCCACAAGAGGCTGTGGGCATTGAAGTCTCCACAAATAATGATATTTTTTAACATATTAGAATTATTTATATAGTTGAAAAAATCCATGGCATCTGTAGTTTGGCCATTAGGGTTATAAAAGCTTATTATGTAAGTTTTTGTATTATTCAGCCAAACACTGATACCAATTGCATCAACATCATTTACAAAATCTGGAAAGTTGATGCCACATAATTTTATATTATTATTACCTATTAAAGCTACTCCACCTCCTTCTCATCTATCCTTTCTCTGGATCGTATATCCCAAAGACTTAATTTGTTGATTTTGGGTTAAATGAGTATCCTGGAGGCAAGCAATATTGATGGATTTATTATTCATAAAAAATATTAGTTCATTTAGCTTATTTTCTGTGAGTAATCTTACGTTCCACTGAAGTATTGATATGTGTTGTGTTGTTGATTTATTTTTCATATGACTTTGTATCAATGTTCAGCTTTGTTAATAGTAAAGCAAGATTTTTTTTTTGCTTGAATGAGCATATCATCAGGGATGTAGATTTTCGCCAATTCTGCAATGATTTTTGTTTTCTGTAGTTGATGTATATTCATGGCCTCGACTGCATTACAGTTTAGAATGAATAAGCATATATTTGGGGATTGCGTGTTTAGTTGTGCATCCTGTTTGTCAGTTAAGGGATTAATTCCTGATAGTGTTTCTGGTTTGTTTCTTCTTGGGAGGGGGTGGGGGGCAGGCTGACCTCATCTCACTGGACAAGGAGGCTTGTTGACTGGGGATTCTTTCTTATAGGAATTTGAGCTAGGGGGCTTAGAGGATGGTGTTTTATAAGGGGTACTTGATGCATTGTGGGCGTTTAAATTTGGGGTTTTGGTTGGTTTCATTATGGGCTTTATTTGGTATAGTTGGGCAGCATTTGCTTCCATTGCTCCAAAGGGGTATGGAATGGCCTTCTCTGTTGCTATTTCGGGTGTTAGTGCTCTTTTCTAATATGCAGGGCATAGTGATTTATTGGTAGATTCATGTGGGCCTTTGCAATTGATACATGTAGGCTGAGTGTTGTTGCAAGTTGCCAACTCTTTAGGATGGAATGCTTTACAATTACTACACGCTAGGAGAATTTCATTGCATTTGTTTGTTGTGTGTCCCAGTTTGAGACACTTCTGACACTGGATAGGCTTTCGTTTGTATTCCTTGTGCGATTTGATTTGCCCAAATAGGAATAACTTTTCTGGGATATTAATTTTTTTCTTCAGTGTAAATAAGAAGGATCTACTTGTTTTTAGGCCATTAGAGTTAGGTTTACCAAGTTGGGTAATATCTTCAACTGGGATTGTGTTGCCAGCCCTATCTGAGAGCCCTTCTTTTAACTCCTGAATGGGTATTTCTGGGGGAACATTATAAACTACTATTTTTGTTGGGGATTGTTTTGGGTTCCATTTAGATGCATTAATTGGGGTATTAAGAAGGGATTTTAGATTAATTATTGTGTCTGCTGATTTCTGATCTTGGACAGTTAGTAGCAGAGATCCATCACGGTGAATATTAAGAGAGAACATTGATTTTAGCAATTTGAAAATTGCAACTCTTATTGCAGTAATCTTTTTTATTTCAAAGGGGGTATTAGGAGAAATTTTAAAATAAATTCCTAAGTTTTGGGAGGGAGGATCTTGGGCGGGGAGAGGACAAATGCTTTTGATTGGGGAGATTTTTTTCCTTTTTTTTAGAGCTTCTAGAAAGGACCTCTTGAAACCCATTATCATCATTTATAGTGACATTAGCCCCTACACTGATCATTGTCCTTTTCTCAGAATTGGAGCTATCATTTGAACTTTGTGATAATGAGCTTGACCTTGCAAGATGGGTATCAATTTCACTGGTATTTGGGGTGGGATCTGGGGGGACTTTTTTTTGGAGGAGTTCTATGCATTGCCTATTGGAAAAAGCTTTAAACTAAAACAAGAATGGATATTACAATGATAACAGACCGTCTGCACTCTACTGTGGGGAGAACTTCACCATCCACGAAAGAAACACCACAGTATGGCTCTGAGGAGTATTTTGAGCACGATTGGTTCGGATTGGTTCGGTAAAACTACTGATAAATCGAGATAATAATTCACAAAGAAATTTATTTTAAATTTCTTAAAATATTGCTGCTGTATGATTGCTGCTGACATACTTCTTCTTTTATTTAACAGCAGGTGGGCTTTTCAGTAGTATTATTTGGCCCTTTTTCTTTTGCTTCGCTCTGTGGGCTACAGGGCTACTGGCTTGATTGCCTCATATTTATTAGATATTTTCAGATATCTTTCAGTAGATCTTTCGACTGTAGGAGTTCAATTATGAGATGGTAGATGTCAATTTCTATGCTCTGTGTGCAAGTATAGTTGGCTAGGCTCTTGGCTGATAGTGATATTTTGTGGTGTTTGAAGCATTTTAACATTTTACAAAGCAAGGTATGTTGTGCAGACGTCAGCCTATTACATTCAAATAGGCAATGGTCAATTGTTTCATTATTCATATTACAATGCCTGCAAAGAGGGGATAGGGGAATTAAAAAACTTATACGAGAATGCAAGAAAGTTTAGTCCATTTGTTCCAGAACAAATTCTATGGTAAATTTTAGAGAAATACTTATTGGGAAAGGGGGAAAGGATAGGATTATTCTTATTAAAATTAATATCTGACAGTCTCCATCGGTAAATATCTCTATTCGGGATTGGTCTCCCATACAGTGAAGATAATTCAGATAGGCTTCTTCTTCTTTGGCAAAAAGTACTTGGAGTTGATCCTTCGGGGTCCTTGTGACTTCGAAATTAGGCTAATGCACCTCCATAGCATTGACTTTTATTTTTCCAAGAGGGGAAAGAAAACTACTTTGGCTTAATCCAAAGGGCAAAACAAAGAGCTATTAGTTCAGTGAGCCTTTTAAGGTAATTGGATTTTTGTTGGCGTATTTTTGGCGTATATCTCTCTCCAAACTCTAAACCCTAGCTTCGCCTTTGCTTGTATGTACCAAGTCTCTAAGCCAAATTTATTTTTTGAAAAGTATCTTCCTATTTCTTGTTAATTTTTTACAAAGAATTTCTTCTGTTGGATAAAAACTGATGGTTCTGGATAAGAGCCACAAAATCTTGAACTTTCGCGTACTTATCGGAATTCATTTTCGCCTGGAATTCCCCAGAAATCACCGAATTCTTGAAGACTTGTTCTGGAATTTAAAAGTCGAGAGTAAAAACCCTGTCTTATTCGGCTAACAAAAGAAAGGATTAAGTATAAACAGAATCTGTTGGATTTTTGATGTGAAGCTTATACAATTTAAATTTATCTGAATTAATCCCTATAAGATAGCATTTGAAATGGGAATAGATACAGCACGATTTTCTGGAGACATTGATGGAGATCTCCTTTGCCCTATATGCTCATTCGTTTTGGAAGAACCTGTCTGGGTTTGTAGCTTATATACACAACTAACTTACAGGCTACTTATGTAGCAATGGCTGCCTTAAATCTCTTGTTTTGTGAAATAGGGCCAAGGAATTAATAGAACTTGAATTTTCAGTTTTTGCTTTTTCTTTTGTAGGAATTGGAACTTTGCTGAGTAGTTAGCCACTTATAAAGGAAACATGCTAAGGAATTTGAGGTAAAATTATACTTTAGCTGCTTTTGGCTATCTTGGAAAGGGGTTAGGTTAAGAAAATGAAACTTTTAGGGATGGGTCTAAAGGCTAAAGTATGTCCTGGGAAGGTATTTGAAGTAGCCTACCTACCTCACCTCCACCAACAATACTTTAAAGCCTAGCGCCCAAAGAACCCAAATTCATTAATACTTTAGCGCCCAGAACCCACAGCTCCCAACTTGAAAAATAAATACTAGCATTACCTTTAGCACAGCAAATTTTTAGTCCATTTCTTCTTTAAATAGCAATTTAAAAAAGTATCATATCTAAAGTTAGCAAATAACAGATGTTGCGGGCATACACAAAAGAATTCTACTACTCACAAAGATATATTCAATTTATGTCAGCAAGTGCATTGTGTCGGCAAGGTGAATATGGCAAAGAGAGATCATTATCAATTACAGGAGGGGAGATTTGACTTCTGTCGGCAAACGCATTTCACAAAAAGGCAATTTGCGTGTTACAAATATTCGAGATATGTCATTCAGTGTTGGCTCCCGCACCATCTGTGATTTGCTAACTTTAGATATGATATTTGGCTTCTGTCGGCAAACACATTTCGCAGAGACATATCAAGTTACAGGAGAGATCAAATTTGGGTTCTTTCTGGGCGTTCAGAAATATTTCAAATATGTCATTCATTTTTGGGTTCTGATAAATTAAAATGCTTGTATTACATGCATGCGGGCGTTAGCCTTGCTTGGGCTTATGATGCCCTATACAGTGTTTTTGTTAAGTGAAAAATAATTCATACTTATATTTTTGGCCAAATAAGTATTCAAATAATCAATTTATTGTCAGTATAATTTTATTTTTAACTTGGGCGCCAGATTCAAAGGTAAATAAACACCAGATCGC
>JAQQPU010022439.1:0-13983 GCA_029168905.1 Artemia sp. Kazakhstan ARC1039
ATACGTAACTTAGAATTAACTTACGTAACGAACTTCTATATTCATAAATTTTTAACACGTATATTAGGGGGTTCGCCCCCTAGTCAATACCCTGCTCTTTAAACTATAGTTCGAATTTTTTTTCCAGTTCTTTAAAAATGACCTCTTAATCACAATCAGTTGATCAGTTGAAAAACTTGTTTTTTTTTATTTAATTCCTGATCTTTTTCTTTAATAATGCTGGGAAATCCGGCGCCCCCTTCATAGCAATGTCCCTTCCCCCATGAAAACTTCCTTCATGGAAAGATCCTTCCATATAGCCCCCGACCCTCTCCTTCCCCCACCTACCAGAAAAAATCTCCTCTGAAAAAGTCTGTATACTTCCCAATAACCAATACTATATGTTAACATTGAGTAAAGTTCATAACTTTCAGCCCTCCCCCTGGGGACTTTGGGGGATCAAGTCATCCTAAAAGACATTTTTATCATATTTTCGACCATGCTGAACAAAATGGCTATCTCAAAATTTTGATCGGGTGACTTTGGGAAAAAAATGAGCGTGGGAGGGGGCCTAGTTGCCCTCCATTTTTTTTGGTCACTTAAAAAGGGCACTAGAACTTTTAATTTCTGTTCCAATGAGCCCTCCCACGATATTCTAGGACCACTGGGTCGATACGATCACCCCTGGGAAAAAAAAAACAAACAAACAAACAAACAAATAAACACGCATCCGTGATCTTTCTTCTGGCAAAAAATGGAAAATTCCACATTTTTGTAGATAGGAGCTTGAAACCTCTACAGTAGGGTTCTCTGATACGCTGAATATGATGGTGTGATTTTCATTAAGGTTCTATAACTTTTAGGGGGTCTTTCCCCCTTTTTTCGAAAATCAGCCAAATTTTCTCAGGCACGTAACTTTTGATGGGTAAGATTAAACTTAATGAAACTTATATATTTGAAATCAGAATTAAAATCTGATTCTTTTGATGTATCTATTGGTATCAAAATCCCGTTTTTTAGAGTTTCGGTTACCGTTGAGCCGGGTCGCTCCTTACTTACAGTTCGTTACCACGAACTGTTTGATCTAGACTGTATTCATGCATCTCAATGGATGTATCTGTTTTGAATTAAATTTTGTTTTTTTATACCAATAAATCATGGCCCTTAAGAAGCATATTCAGAAAAAGGAGACTAAAGGATCGACAGAAGTTCGAACAACATATTTTTTGCGAAAACGTCCAAGAATTTCCAAACCTGGAGCAAAATTTCGAAATGTTGGGCCCAAAGAAGTTCTTAATATCCCTATTTCGAATTTAGTTTTGGCTTTGTCTATACCAGTAAAATCATAGCTCTTAAAAAGGATTCCAAGGAAAAGAGGGTAAGCAGTCGACAGAAGTTCGAAAAACGTTTTGGGGAAAGCATCTTAGAATTTCTAAGATAATCCAGTAGAAATTTCAAAATGTTGGGCCCAAAGAAGTTTTTATTATCACTGTTTTGAGTTTAATTTTGCTTTGTCTACTCTGTACCAGTAAAATCATGGCCCTGAAAAAGGATGTCCAGGAAAATGCAGCTAAACAATCGACAGAAATTTGAGCAATTTCCGCATAGTTTAGTCTACTTCCTCTTAAAACAGGATGAAAATACCAGGTACTACTTATTGTCTTTAATTTTCAAAGGAGGAAAACTGCATATCGTAAGGCGGACAGTAACTTAATATGCGTTATCACGTAGGAACGGTTAATCCCAAAGACTGTGTTTCTTTCACAATCTGCATTTTCTTCTCTCTACACTTGAATTCCAAACAGCCTGTAATATGAATTACAGTCATCCATTCAAAGAGCTGCTTTCTTTCTAAAGAGGGTGAAAACTAATTTTGAATCTTAAAATGAGCTTCAAAAGAAAAATCTAACAGGTCGGACTTTATCTGGAACAATTCTAAAAACCTAGAATTTGAAAATACTTTTTTTTTATATATTTTCATTTAAAAAATCGAAGAAAGAAAAATGCAGCCACTCTTAGATTTAAAAAAAAAATATTTTTATGTATTTTTGCGGAAAAAGACAAAAAAAAAATTCTTGCCTTCCCTACATTTTCATGAATTGGCATCACAGTGTAGGCATTTAAAGGGTCTAGTAAGCCTAAAACCCTCCGAAAATATTAGAATTTTTCATAAGTGAAATTAGGAGTTGTTAGTTACAATGTTTTTGGAAATAGCCTACAGCCTTCCGCAGGTCTTAATCAAACAGTTCGTGGTGTAACGAACTGTATGTAAGGAGCGGCCCGGCTGAATAGCAACCGAAACTCTAAAAGACTGAATTTTAATACCAGTAGATGTATCAAAAGAATCGGTTTTTTGTGCTGATTTTTAATATATAAGTTTCTTTCAAGTTTAATCTTACCCATCAAAAGTTACGAGCCTGAGAAAATTTGCCTTATTTTCGAAGAAAGGAGGAAACACCTCCTATAAGTCATAGAATCCTAATGAAAATTACACCATTAGATTCAGTGTATCAGAGAACCCTACTGTAGAGGTTTCAAGTTCCTATCTGCAAAAATGTGTAATTTTGTATTTTTTGCCAGAAGAAAGATCACGGATGCGTCTTTATTTTTTTTTCCAGGGGTAATCGTATCAACCCATGGTCCTAGAATGTCTCAAGAGGGCTCATTCGAACTTAAATTAAAAGTTCTAGTGCCCTTGTTAAGTGACCAAAAAAATTGGAGGGCAGCTAGGCCCCCTCCCACGCTCACTTTCTTCCAAAAGTCACCGGATCAAATTTTTGAGATAACCATTTTGTTCAGCATAGTCAAACAATCTAATAAGAATGTCTTTGAGGACGACTTAATCTCCCACAGTCCCCGGGGGGAGGTCTACAAGTTATGAACTTTGCCCATTGTTTACTTATAGTATTGGTTATTGGGAATAGTCCCCGAAGCTGCGCCACGCCGAAATGACGGCGGCGAATGTGTGATTCAGTATCGGCGGCGGCGCGCCGCCGATTTTTATGATTAAAAATAATAATAAAAATTCCATTTCACCAAGCAAGTTCAACTTCGATTTTAGTAAGGATTTTTAAATGGTTGGCTAAAAACATACAAGAACAATATGACAAAACAGGAATTTGTTGGGCCGTGCGGAAAGTGTTTATGTTCACAGTCGATCAGACCAAGTAGAATTCTCATTTTTAGCCACTAGACCCAGGGAAACCTATGTTGTGTTTATGTTTAACATCGCATTGTTCCTATAAAATCCCGTGTTTAGTCATTTCCTTCTTGTTAATGATTTGGGCTAATATGTGTATAACTTTCAAAGTTTGAAGTTCAAACATCTCCTGTTCATCAAATACATGCGAAAAGGAAGTGAAAAAAAATAAACAAATAACAACATCGAAAAAACACTGTATACAAATCAGATACCATGGCTTAACAACACCAACAATTGTAAATCAGCGGTTACATCACTTTAGTTACAATTGATGTAACAAAAGTGAGTTTGTTCACTCTGCCTGGAGCCATTGATCTTTATGCAGTCACTATCAGTCCTGTTGTGCAAAAAAGCCGTTTAGCTGGGGCACATGTGGCCGGTACAGCCAGAACTTGACGAGCGTAAACTGCCACTCGCGGGATCTGATATTAGTATTGGACCTTGGGGTCCCACAGAATGCCGCAAATGGGCTTCTTCTTTGTATTTGCTGAAATAAGTTTTTTTATAAGGGAGAACAAACCTGTACCTTCACCATAGGGCTCCTGCGCCCTAAACTACAGGAGGAACTAAACTGCACCTTTACCCTCTTTTCTTATCAACACGAAATAACCCTCCGAAATTCTTTTCTGAAAGAAGTGGTCAAGTTATAACGTTTAAACTCAAAGTTTAAGGCTACTTCAACTTCAGTGTGCTCTGCTAACTGTGCAAAAAAATGTAATTCATTTCTATAGATATATTTCTATACTAGCTCTAGATAATCTACCAAGCGGGAAACTACCGCAAATCAGCATCGATAAATAAATGAAACCCAAAACGAACAAAAATAACAATAAATAACTGAGTCAAACCCAAAACGAGCAGAAATTAACATAAGTTGGGCTCAAAACCCCTATGCCTTCCCAAGGCCAGAACATAATTTTCACTTTACTGAACAAATATAAATGTTTTTACTTTTATAACTTTAATAAATCAAATAATATTAACATTTTGATTACTAAATATCAGTATATGTATATTAAACTGACAATGCATATTCATTCGTATTTTTGTCAGTAAAGTACAAATTATGTACTTTACAAATCTGGACACAAATAGTAGTGTTTAATTTAGTTTCATACCTCCTCTAGTGGACCTGAAATGGAAAACTTGATAACATTCGCAAAAAAATTTGTTTACTTTCTTTGATAGCTTGGATACACTTACGCTATTTTGATTTGGTCAAATTTTAAGAGCAGAAGAAGCCCTGAAAGTTTGAACATAATACCCTCAGTCGTTCTTGGGATACTGCTGAGATACCTTATTGGGAATTAGCATAAACACGGTGCATTTTGATTTAATCTTAAGGCAACATTTACTTTTTAAACATAAAGGCAAATGGGAGGTTGGGCGTGGGAGGGGGATTAGTTTCCCTCCAATCACTTTCGACTGTTAAAAAGGACATCAACCCTTTCTATTTTCAATCGAATGAGCCCTTTTCGAAGTTCCTACGACAACTCCTTCGATACGAAGTGCCCTGGTCTAAACAACAACAACAACAAAAAAATGATACATTATACCACATCGATCTCTACTATAAAAATGTCAAGCCTTCCAATCACTTTCGATTATTAAAAAGGGCACTAGGTTTTTCGATTTCCAAACTAATGATCCCTTTTTGAGTTTCTACGACAACGCTTTCTATAAACACCGTATATGCCCCCAGGGCATAAATTACAATCCTTACCCTAAGGGCTGTGAGGGGGGTTGTCATCCTCTAAGTCCTAATTTCCAGAATTTTCAACTACGTTAAACAAAATGGCTATCTCAAAATTTTGATTGTATGTGTTTCGGGAAATGGTGGGCGTGGAAGGGGTGTTAGATGCCTTCGAATCATTTTCGACTATTAAAAAGGGCACAAACCACTCCAAACTCTAATTGAATGAGCCCTTTTCGAAGTTTCTACGACAACTTCTTCGATATGAAGTGCCCTGGTCTAAAGGAAAAAATAATAAATAATACATTGTGCCAACATCGTTCTTATATACCTCCAGGGCGTAACTACAAAACCCTTACCCTAAGGGTTGTGGGGGAGTAACCTCCTCAAAAGCATATTTTCTCTCTGGAAATTAGTTACTCTGAATCAAATCTTAAAATTTTGATTGGATGTGTTTGGGGAAACGGTGGGCGTGGAAGGGGTGTTAGCTGCCTTCCAATCACTTTCGACTATTAAAAAGGGCACTAATTATTCCAATTTCCAATCGAATGAGCCCTTTTTGAAGTTTCTACGACAACTCCATCGATACGAATTGCCCTGGTATGGAAAAAAAAAATAATACATTGTGCCAACATTGTTCTTTACTTAGACAGTTCGATTGCGCTGCCTATGACAGCATCCTGAATTGCCTAAGTCTCTTTTACCTACCATTTTTCATCCGAAAAATCAGAAAGAAAAATGAACAGACTTCAGAAAGAACAGAATTTTAAAGTGGAAGGTAGAATTTTTGTTTCAAGAAAAATTTCTTCTTCTCCTTCCTATGAACCGATATACATGGCGAGCCCAAGATGACAGTATTCATTTTTAAGAAACAGATTAGCCGGGATGACGGTTGAAGCCCGGAGGTCAATATCGATAACCAAAAAAGAGAGAAAAAAAACAAATAAAACGGTGGCGTATTAGTGACGCCGCCGCTGATAGAATCAGCGGCGGCGTCAGCGCGCTGATGCATGCTCGGCGGCGCGGCACCGACTTTTCGGCGCGGCTTCGGGGTCTAATTGGGAAGTACAAATGAAAAAATACAAATGAATGTACATTGTCAGTTTAATATACATATACTGATATTTAGTAATCAAAATGTTAATATTATTTGATTTATTAAAGTTATAAGAGTAAAAACATTTTTGTTTTTTTCAGTAAAGTGCAAATTTTGTTCTGGCCTTGGGAAGGCATAGGGGTTTTGCGCCCAACTTATGTTAATTTCTGCTCGTTTTGAGTTTGACTCGGTTATTTATTGTAATTTCTGTTCGTTTTGGGTTTCATTTATTTATCGGTGCTGATTTGTGGTAGTTTCACGCTTGGTAGATTATTTGATTTTATTTTTGCTCATTTTTTGTTTAATGGAGTTCTTTACTTTTCTTTTAAAAACCTATTTTGTGGAAAAAGTTTCTTTAATTAATTCTAATTAAACGGCCTTTGGGATTCAGGGGTCATTCTTAAAGAATTAGAACAAAATTCGAACTTTAGCGTAAAGAGTGAGGTATTGACGAGGGGGAGAACCCCTTCATATACGTAATAAAATAGTACGAATATAGGAGTTCGTTACGTAAGTTAGTTCGTAACTTACGTATATTTATTAAAAATAAAAACGTTCGTAAATAAAATTAAAAAGTTCTAGTGCCCTTTTTAAGTAACCAAAAAAATTGGAGGGCAACTAGTTCCCCTCCTCCGCCCCTTTTTTTCTCAAAATCGTCCGATCAAAATTCTGAGAAAGCCATTTAGCGAAAAAAAGGTAAAATTAATATGCAAATTTCGTTTTAGTTATTCATGTACGGTGAGACAAAATCAAACCCTGCATTTATTCAAAAAACGTTCAGAAATTAAATAGAAATAAAAAATTTTTTAACTAAAAGTAAGGAGCGACATTAAAACTTAAAACGAACAGAAATTATTCCGTATTTGAAAGGGGCCGTCCCCTCCTCAACGCCAAGCTCTTTACGCTAAGGTTTGTATTGTTTTTAAAAAGTGGAGTTGTGAGAAAGAGTCGAACTTTAGCGTAAAGAGCGAGGCTCTGAAGAGGGGACAGCCCCTTTAATATACGGAATAATTTCTGCCAGTTTTGAGTTTTATTGTTGCTCCTTACCTTGAGTTAAAAAAAACTTGTTTTATTTTAATTTAATTTCACATTATAGGTCCATTGACTGAAAAGTATATCTGCAAGCAGGGCCGTTATATGGTTCTGCTTACTCACAAGGCAGTAGAGCCACTTTATGTTTAGAGAATAGATTTTATGCTTGGACGCACGCTCCTCCTTCCGTTCAATCTATTCAAAGCCTCCCCCTCTACGCCATCCCAGGGATTTCCCATTTCTCTTAAATCTATCCAAACGACATCTTCCCACCCCACCCGAGGACGGCCTGCTTTTCGTTAGCCCTAGACGGTTGGCCGAAAAGGACAATTTTCGACAATCTATCATCCCTAAATTGCGGAACGTGCCCTAGTCATCTCAACCTTTCTCTCGTTATAGTCCTAGAAAGTGGGAATGAACCACAATTTTCGTACAGCCTACTGTTTGATACGGTCATTCAGTCGGGTACCCAAAGCAATCCGTAGGCAATTTCTCTTGAAAACATCTAGCAAATCTTCCTCCGTTTTTCGGAGTGTCCATGCTTAAGAACTATACTGTCACCACCGTAGCTTCCAATATTCTAATCTCGGTTCACAGACATATCTTCCTATTTTCCCGAATCGTTTTCCACTGTGAAAAAACACCCTGGGCCTTGGCTATTCTACTTTTAACATATTCACTGCACACACCGTCTTTAGTAGTAATATTGCCAAGGTAAGTGAAGCTGTCCACTTGATCGATCTTTTCGTTACTCAACGTCCCCTTTTCATCTTCACTTATTACTGGATATTTTTAGTATATTTTAGTTTTGACACGAAATAATATTTTTGGACTTGTGAAAAATGTAATCGAGGTTTAATACATCTCCATTTTTTGCGATATTTTATCGTTGGTGGTGAGTTCTTTGCTACAAATTTTCGTATGCGACCCAATTAAAATTTTGCAAAATTTTCCGTATCAGTTTACGAATTAGAACCACAAAATAAATATTCAATAGGAAAATTTCCACAGGGGTTAGTGAGAACCAAGGACAAACCTGTAATTTTAATTTCTGAATTTTTTTGTCGAAATTGTCATTTACAGATTTTAGGCCTAACAGTGATTAATATATCCCTCTTGAAGGATTAATCCCTTTTAAATTGATATTCAAGGGGAGAGGGAAATTAGTCATGGAACTAGCAGTAAATGCGGTCCTGGATAAATTAAATAAAAAAACAAGTTTTTTTAACTGAAAGTAAGGAGCGACATTATAACTTAAAACGAACAGAAATTATTCCGTATATGAAAGGGGCTGTCCCCTCCTCAATACCTCGTTCTTTACGTTAAAGTTTTTTATTGTTTTAAAAAATAAAGTTGTTTGACAGATTCAAACTTTAGCGTAAAGAGCGAGGTATTGAGGAGGGAAAAGCCCCTTTCATATACGGAATAATTTCTGTTAGTTTTAAGTCTTAATGTCGTTTCTTACTTTCAATAAAAAAAAACTTGTTTTTTTATTTAATTTCTGAACGTTTTTGAATTAATGCAGCTTTGATTTTGGCTCACCGTACATGAATAATTAAAACGAAATTTGCATATTAATTTTACTTTTTTGGCTAAATGGCTTTCTCGAAATTTTGTTCTGACGTAACTTACGAATTAACTTACGTAGCGAACTTCTATATTCGTATGTGTTATTACGTATATTAGGGAGTTTGCCCCCTAATGGATACCTTGCTCTTTACGCTAAAGTTCGAATTTTGTTCGAATCACAAACCCCTGAATTACAAAGGCTCGTTAATTAGAACAGATAGCTCTTTTGAAAGTACTAAAATAAACTTTAGCGAAAAGGGCGAGGTATTGACTAGGGGGCAAACCCCCTCATATACATAATAATTTATGTTTGTTTTAAGTTTTAATGTTGCTCATTATTTTCAGTTGAAAAAACTTTTTTTTATTTAATTTCTGATCGTTTTTTAAATAATGCTGGGAAATTCAGTGCCCCCTTCATAGAAATGTCCCTTCCCCCAAGGAAGCATCCTCCATGGAAGGATCCTCCCCTGTAACCCCCTCCCCTGACACCCTCCCCTCATCAGAAAAAAATCCCTCCTGAAACGTCTTTATACTTCCCATTAACCAATACTATATGTAAACAATCGGCAAAGTTCATAACTTCCAGCCCTTCCCCCGAAAAACTGCGGGGGATTAAGTCATCCTCAAAGACATATTTATTAGATTTTGACTATGCTGAACAAAATGGCTATCACAAAATTTTGATTGGGTGACTTTGGAAAAAAAAATGAGCGTGGAAGGGGTCACTTACTTTTTTTTGGTCACTTGGACCAAATTGTTTTGGAAACAATTTTTTGGTCACTTAAAAAGGGCACTAGAACTTTTAATTTGCGTTCAAATGAGCCCTCTTACCATATTCTAGGACTACTGGATCCATACGATCACCCCTGAAAAAAAAGAAAAAAAACAAATAAACACACATCCGTGATCTTTCTTCTGACAAAAAAATACAAAATTCCAAATTTTTGCAGATAGGAGCTTGAAACTTCCGCAGTAGGGTGTTCTGATACGCTATCCGTTCTGATATTTGAAATCAGCATACAAATCTGATTCTATTGATGTATCTATGGGTATCAAAATTCCGGTTTTTTAGAGTTTCGGTTACTATTGAGCCGGGTCGCTCCTTACTAATAGTTCGTTACCACAAACTGTTTGATTAATAATGTGGGTTAGTTCCAATTCAAAAAACACAAATGAAGCGAATTCTCTTGGGTAGAAATTAAATAAATTTCAAACAGTTCGTGGTAAAGAACTGTAAATAAGGATCGAACTGGCTCAATAGTAACCGAAACTCTACAAAACGGAATTTTGATACCAATACATAAATCTATCGAATCAAATTTTTATGATGATTTCCAATATATAAGTTTCATCAAGTTTAGTCTTACCCATCAAAAGTTATGCGCCTGAGAAAATTTGCCTCATTTTCGAAAAAGGGGGAAACCCCCTAAAAGTCATAGAACTTTAATGAAAAGCACACCATCAGATTCAGCGTATCAGAGAAGTCTACGATAGAAGTTTCAAGCTCATATCTGCGAAAATGTGGGATTTGTATTTTTTTTTCCAGAAAAAAAAATCACGGATGCGCGTTTATTTGTTTTTTTTTCCCAGGGGTTATCGTATCGACCCAATGGTCCTAGAATATCGCTTGATGGCTCATTCGAACGGAAATTAAAAGTTCTAGTGCCATTTTAAAGTGGCCAAGAAAATAGAGGGCAACTAGGCCCCTCCCACGCTCATTTTTTTTCAAAGTCACCCGATCAAATTTTGAGATAGCCATTTTGTTCAGCATGGTAGAAAAACATAATAACTATGTCTTTGAGGATGACTTAATCCCCCACAGTTCCCGGGGGAAGGTCTGCAAGTTGTGAACTTTTCCCAATGTTTACATATAGTATTGGTTATCGGGAAGTATACAGAAGTTTTCAGGGGGATTTTTTTCTGGTAATTGGGGGAGGGTGGTCGGAGGTTACGTGGGAGGATCTTTCCACGGAGGAAGTTTTCATGGGGGAAGAGAAATTGCTATGAAGTTGGCGCCGAATTTGCCAGCATTATTTGAAAAAAACGATGAGAAATTAAATAAAAAAAAACAATGTTTTCATCCGAAAGTAAAGAGCAACATCAAAACTTAAAACGAACAGAAATTAATACGTATCCCAATTTTTACGTATCTTTCAGACGCGAGGCCCGATTGGGTCCAATCACTCCAATCGCCCTTTATTCGGCCTTGGGAGGTAGGGGATTTGACCCCCCCCTTCCCCACGAAATGTTTGTCCGACTCGTAAAACATAACAAAAATTAATGTAAACAAATTTCTATTGCGTAAAAAAAAATTCTAAAAACACCCAGAAAAAAATTCTTTCCTACCCTCCCCCCCCCCAAAAAAAAAAACCCTGGGCACGGCCCTGATTGTTGGAATATCAATGGCGTATGACCAAAACTACATCAAACATTTCAATGAGAGTAAACTACTGCGACCAAATATCAAATATTTTCTTTTGGAAACCCAGGTGAAGAAAGGTTAATAACCCCTACAGGGACGTATCCTGGGTTTTGTTTGGGGGCTATTTTTTTTCGATGGGGATTTTACAAAAAAAAAAACACACATTAAAAAATTAATACTAAAGTACTTAATAAAAAACGTACACAGAAAAGGAGAAGGTGACCCTCCGGACCCAAGCCCCAGCCCCCCAGAAAAAATTCTTATAGCTGTTACCATAATCTTCTATATCTAAAAAAATTGCCTGTTTAATCCGTCTTAAAATGTGGCCTCACATATATACATTCCTACGCATTATGTGAATTAATAAATTTTCGCTGTTGTAGCCAGTACTGAACAATTGAGGGTACACAGTTAATTCAGGTCAACATCCATTTCCCTGTAGAAATATATTCTTTTTATTATGACAGAACAATTCTAGCCTCACTTGACCTCAGTTTGACTCTGCCACTCATCTAAATCCTTCCTCGCTGTTTTTATCTCATTTCGGAACTAAATTCCCCTTTTATCGCTTACTCCCTGCCTTGTAGCACTTTGTAAAGGCTCAAAAGGATTTCAAGAAATAGTTCTTGTTTGTTTTAGATCAACGATTTACAAGAGGAACAACCGAAACGGTGCTGTTAGCTCTGAAAAGGTTTTGAACAAAAATTTCCCGGGAAAGGGGAGCTTGTGAGGAAAAGGGAAGGTAAGACGGAACTACATGAGTCTTTGAAATCAATTTTTCTAATGAGATAGGGCAGAGGTAGAAATGGGGCGTATTTGTTCCCAAAAATTGCTTTTGGTAATTAATAATAGCATTTAAAATTTGAACGTTAAAATAGTATTGATTTCGTCATTGTTGTAGACAAGGAAAAAAAATCACCCTAAGAAAAAACTGGAGACTCCCCTAACAAGTATAAATTCACGAAAAGTTTGATAAAATTGCACAAGCTTAGCAAAGCAGCTTAGGATAGCTTGGGAAATAAGTTTCTGTTCCCCGACAATTTCTGCGAATATGGAAAGCGGGTGTAAAGCACTTTAAAAAAACAACAACAACCTGACGTAAATACATTCTAAGACCACACTGGCTACACATGACTAATGAAACTCAGAGAGGAAAGAAAATAACAAAATGAAAAATAAAATCAAAAGGGTGAAATAAACGAGGATTTTGTCAGCCAGTGGCGAACCATGAAGAAGAAGAAATAAGCAAATATTTCGACAAGAACCTCCGCCGAGTCGTCATCAGTGCTAAACAAAACAGAAAGAAAAGAAAAAGAAACCAACGAAAATAGATCTTCGTTGGTTCCAAAATCCTCAAAACCCACTGGCTGACAAAATCCACGTTTTTCTCACCTTTTTTTATTTTATTTTTCATTTTGTTATTTTCTTTCCTCTCTGAGTTTCATTTAACAACAACAACAAAACAAAAAACTTATATTTGTCTTGACAAATAATTAAGGTAGTTAAAATGAACTGGAATACACCGTATTTTAATTTAAGCGGGCGGGTTATGCTTTTAAGTTTTACAAAAAAAACGTGACAAAATACATAAAATAAATTTTTTATCTTGATAGGGCATAGGTATAAAGAGGATGCATCTGCTTCTGAAAATTGAACGTTTTCGATAATTGACGAGAGTGTTCTGAGCATGAATTACAAATTTTGAATTACAAAATTTAAATATCACGAGGGGGGGGATGTCAGGATTTTAGAAATGCCTAGGTGGAGCATGGCCCAAAATCGCTTGGGAACCACTGCTCTAGACTCTTCTCTGAGGTTACTTAGATAATTCTTATACTTAGGCTGATTTACCCTAGTCACCATTAGACATTTGCTATCTGCTGGGTTTTACTCCTCCAACTCATCAAATGTTTTAAAAGTCTGAGCATCTTTTGCAAGTTTCAAACTAGTTACCTTTGTGGTTCCCTTATATTTAAATCTATAAATTGCTGGAAATACAATTTCAGGTATTCAACGGTCAATTTTTTTTTTCTCGTTTTTAAAAAAAAAAAAAAAAAAAAAATACTTTCTCTTAAAGCATATTCTTGAAAAGTATGATATAAAGCTATTTAAATAACCAATAGATATAACCCTGTCCAGTAAAATATAATAGTTTAACAGTTCAGAAGTGCAGCCGTTGCAGCAACTGAGCTGAAAGTGTCTTTTCTTGCAGCATCTTCATGATCAATATGATATCAAACTATTTAAATGAGAGATAAATGTAGGCTTTCTGGTTGATGTATTCAAACATAATTATTTAAAAATTCTCCAATATTGCCTCACAACTCAAACTGCTTTTTGACTCAAAACATTTTTTTAACCCCACCAATATTCGTGTTATTGAAATGTTTTTATAGTTGACAAATATCAAATTACAGAGCATTAAAAATCCACATAAAATATACATGTAGATAATTTTTAATACGGGAAAACAAGTCATGCAACTTATAGAATAAGTAAGTTGGAAATGTTCAGCTTTCATTTTCACTTTCTTTCTTTTAAATTATCTATGAGACAGGAGTATAAATAATATATTTCAAAAAGAAAAGTAGAAGATTTATTATGTGCATCTAGAAAGCAAAGACCGACTTGAACTTTTCATAATTAATGGTATAAGCTCAGGGTTACCATGGCATTTTTACAGAACTTGGGACATTTATTAATCATATATAGTTTTTTGTTTATGAGCCTGATTTCGATGTCTGTTATGTCTCCATAGTGATGATAGGTTTGTTATTAAGGTTACCAATGTAAGGAATTACGAAAAATATCCAATTTTCATTAGTCACCTTTGTCGTATTTTTGCTTTGATGATGATTATAGAAGCTGTTCTGTCATTAAAATCTTTGTTTGAACAGCTTTGATTATGTCTTCAAATAAACAATCAATTTTTTTGGAAAAAAACATGCTTTGATGTTTTAAGTGTTGAGCCTATAAAGGCAAGGCTAGGA
>JAQQPU010022440.1:0-13983 GCA_029168905.1 Artemia sp. Kazakhstan ARC1039
TAATAATTGAAGCCAATGATACTGATATTGTCTTACTAGCTGCATACTACTTCCAGTATCTTGCTAGTCTCGACCTCAAGCAGCTCTGGGTTAAGCTTCCGTGCTACTGCATACCTATGCTTACGGCAGCACAAAAACTAGGAGCAACATTTTGCAACGCCTTGCCGCTTGTTCAAAGCTTGAGTGGATGTGACACCGCAGGCTTTCTCTATGGAATTGGAAAGGTCCGCTTTTTTCGAGCTGCGAAGTCTTCAGAACTTTGTTGGGGTCTTTAGGTGATGAAATTCGAGCCCTTGCAGAGAAGCAATCATCTGCGCAAAGTGATGGTTTAGTCAACGTCTGTAAGCAGCTTGTGGTTACAGTGTATAGCAGAAGTGCGACTAACTTCAATAGTCTGAATGATCTTCGAGCACTTTTGTACTCAAGATTGGAGGATTTGCGGCGTTTAGCACCAACTGATATCTCGTTTCTGCTTCATTTGAAAAGGTTATTTTCCAGTCACTGATTTGGATCCAAAGCCACAAGCCCTGTATTGATTTACCTCAGGCTGCCGATATGGGCTGGAGAATTGAAGATCATGAACTAAAGCCAGACCTAGTTTCTGCGATGCCGCATGGGCTAGCATCGCTTACTTTTTGCAACTGTGACAAGACGAAGTGCGGCTCGCACTGCGAATGCTCCAAAATAGGTTTCTGTGACAGCGCATGCAAGTGTGGAGCTGACCCCCAAAAATGCCTGCTTTCCGATGTGAATAAAAACGAGTCCCAAGACGAAGATGAAGAAGAAAAAGAGATTTGAGCCACCGTTTCATGTTAGGTTTTAAACATTTGATTTTTTATTTGTTATGATATTAAACTGCTAATGCAGTCGTCTAAACCTTACTTTCAGCTGACCATGACATTTACCGTCTACGTCAGTGGCCGTTTACCCAATCAAACCGATTGGATCATTGGCCCCTGCTATGCTGGGATTTAAAGAAAATAGTATCTTAAATCAGCCTTAGTCACCTCTGCAGCACACGTTCACACGGCTTCACCACCTTGAGGCTCGTATATGAGCCTACGTAAGCCAGATTGTATCCAATACTACAGAAAAAATAAATAGTTGCTCAAGAATTAAGATTTTTTGGAAAAAAGGCACATGGTTTGACTCGAAAAGACGAGCAGAATTCAAATAAAGCATAAAAAAATATAAAAAATTCACGCATGCGATCGCAGAACTAGGCATCTGTTTTTTTTTTTTCCTGGTTAAAAATATTAGTTCTATAGAATGTAAATGCATGATTTGATTCAAAAAAGAGCGATCTATCGTTTGGTGATATAAATATCATAGGTTGTCATGAAAATATTTAGAGTAAAACGCAACTATTCAGAAAATTTTCTTTTTTTTTTGGGGGGGGGCATTCTCTTGTTCAAATGCTTGTATATTCTTGCAGATTCAAGTCTCGACTTTATCTTTATTAACAAAATGTAAAGGACATTCTGATGGTTCGAATGATGTGCAGTTTGATTCGTTTTCATTTTTTTTAACAGCTGAAAAAAAAATTGAAAAAAAACTTGGTCATTGTAGGCTAATTTCTGAAAGCTATGACGTTATTTAGAAAAAATAAATAGTTGCTCAAGCATTAAGATTTTTTTTAAAAGAGGTACATGGTTTGATTCGCAATAACAGAGCAGAATTCAAAGACAGCATAAAAAAATATACTTATGTTAGCAAAATTTCAGAAAAATCGAAAAAACTAAGAAAAAGTATATTTAAAAACCTTGTTTTCAAAATTAAATAAGGGTTAACAAAAAAAAAAAAAAAAAGGTTGTGGGGAAAAACTAAAAATGCCAGGTGAAAGTACTTGTTCTTAGGATTCAGAATATGTCAAGTTTATAAAATTTTCAGCTTATTTTACCGTGTAAATAAAATCAAGAGTGATGTGAAGTCGTTATAGGCCAAATTTGACTTTATAGGCTACCATAACCATGTTCTATACGTGTGCGAGCTTGTGCATCCCGATATTCGTTATCAGCACCCCCGATTACCCTAGAATCCACCCTCAAACCAACTGCAGCGAATGTGAGCCACCCCTTGAAAGATAACGGTCCCTGGATCACTGACTAAGCTTTCTGCTCAGCATATTTTCGGTATTTGACATTTTTGCTTTATTTGCCACCATGGTATAAGAATAAAAAAAGTGTGCAGAATTTTAGCGCTCCAGATATAACGGCAAAACTGGCCCTGTTAGATGAAGAGTTGTCCGAGTCTGCTATTTCAACGTTTCACCCATTTCAGGGTCTTATCCCATGTTTTTGTATTTTTTGATTGTTTTTTGTTTTATTTTGGTCTCTTTTTTTGTATTTCATTACTCCACTTTGGTCTTGTTGTTTATAGTGGTTCAAAAATAAATTATTATTTTTAATGCTTAAACTTCCGCGGAATTCATTTTTGAAGACTGCATATTTGTGACAATCGATTCAGTTTTACTTGTTCAATTTCCAATTGTATTAAAGTGTTCTGTTTTTTATATATATATAAATCTATTGTTTCCCAATGCACTGAAAATGAAATGACTAAATCAAGTGCACCCGCAGGCAATTTCCCAGAGGAGGGGGGCAGAAACCACAGTAGCAGTGGTAAGTGGGGGGAAGACACCAGAATAGCAGTGGAATAATTTTCAAACACATTTAGAAATAAATTCTCCAATAAACACAGTAACTAACTTTATATGCAAAATGAAAACTAAAAAAATTAAATTAAACAGCGAGGATTCCTGGCAAAGGGATTAATCCATTTAACCGGTAATATATTCAATTATGATGCATTATTATGCATTTAATATTAAATCTGTTTTGTCCAAACCCAGAGTGAAGGAAAATAAGACTTAAACCTAAATTACGGGCAGATCTATTGAATCCTAAGATTAAGATGATAACAGATGTAGACTTGTCTTTATGCAATTCCTTTAGCCTTAGAATAGGCCGCAGAAGGGATAGAGATGCTCAAAACTCGACCTGCCTGCATAGATACTCCGTTTTGATTTTATAATGGCAGTTTAAAATTTGCCTCTTTCATTTAACAGGACAACTCCCCCTCCCCCCCGAACTGAAATATCTTGTCTGAAATGTCTTGTCTAAATGGTATCTATGTGTAATTGTGTAATTTTAAAAAAATTACACAATAGGAAAAAAAACTAAAATTATACTTAAAATCCAGCTGTCAATTTGCCCCTTTTTCTTTTGATAGCCATATTCGACTTCATACAATCAACAGGTTCAAATAACAAAATTATCACAAGAGAATTTTGTCAAATAGTACGTGATAACGAAGGGAGCGACTTGGGCCAATATTCACCGAAACTATACACGGAATTCTGACGACTTTTGACACATCAACAGAATTGGCTTTTAATGATGATACTAAATATATAAAATTCATTTAGTTTATTGTTACCCACCAAAAGCTACAAATCTGAGAAAATCTCTTCATTAGATTAATCATATCAGAGGACCCTACCATAGAGGTTTCAAGCTCCAATCTATAAAATTTGGAATTTTGGGCTTTTTTCCAGAAGAAAGGTGGCGGATTCAATTTTTGATTTTACCTAGGAATGATCATATTAAACCGAAGGTCCGGCGAAATTGGAGGAGAGCTCATTCGAACCTAAATTAAAAGTTCCTTATTAAGTGACCAAAAAGATTGTGCCACGAGAGTCTTGTTTCCTGCCATTTTAAGACACCAAATTATGACTTTACCCCAAAGAGACCAATTTACAATAAATTTAAAATTCTGAGAAGCTAATCCATGTAAAAGTATCAAGAACTATGGTTCCCAGTTGCAGAGGAAGTAATGCCTGATGGTGGAAGTACTGGATTTAACTAAGTTGATTCACTGTTTGTTTGTTTTTTTGTTGTTTTTTTTCAAACTATGTTTGGTGATACATAATTACATATCAGCTACTAGGCGGGGGGGGGGGCGGTGAGTCATTTTGTTGATGGAGGTGAAGGCAGATGCCTAAAAGAGCATATTTTGATGCCCAAACTAATCTACATGAACCTTAGGATAACTGTAGAAAGAGGTGAGGGGTAGGAATGATTTAAAATATTTCTCTATGCAGAATAAAATGTTACAAAGGTGGAAAAGATAAGGCGCGCTACCATGAGCCCGCCAGGAAATTTGTTTGAGAGGTAGCAAATGCTACTATTCTGCAATTTTCAATGGTAATATTTCTATTTTTCTATTTGTATGAAATACTTCAGTGTATTTGAATATATGTGTAGAGGCTATGATGAGGTATATTGTAGAGGTTGTGATGAGAGGTATATTGTAGAGGTTGTGATGGCAATAGTCATGTAGAAGATCAAAGTCACACAGAATTTCCACCCATATCAACAATAATACCCCTCTTTCTCCACCCAAAACTCTGCAGCAGAAATATCAATAAGAACTTGTAAAACAAAAATACTATTAATTTCAAGTTTTGGCAGTATATACAAATTTTCTCCGAAAGTTAAATTGCAACCCAACATTTAGTTTTTAAGCAGAAAAACTGAAAAAAAGTAAGACGGTACTAGTCAATTTACGATTATTGATATTATACATTTTAACAGCAATTAACCAGGGATTTAAGGGGCAGGTAGCTCAAATTATATCTTGGTTATGCCTGGGTATGATTTGAAAAATAATCAGAAATTAAATTTTAAGAAAATACTTTTCTCAACTGTAAGTAAGGAGCAGCTTTGAAACCTATTTGAACAAAAAATATTCTCTATATTAGAGGAGCCGTTTCATCTTTAACTTTTTGCTCTTTACTCTAAAGTTTGACTTTTTGTCCAAATTCTTTAAGAACACTTACTGAAACACAAGGGCCATTAAATTGGAAAACGAGGATTTTTCAAAGCAATGAAATACTTTAAGCTTAATGAATGAAAATTTGAGGAGGAGGCAGTCCTCCTGCAATTAAAAATAATTTCATTCGTTTTAAGTTTTAAAGTTGCTCCTTAACTTTAGTTGAAAAATCTCTTTTGTTTCATAAACTTCCGTATATGAAAAGGGCTGTCCCCTCCTCAATGCCTCGTTCTTTACGCTGAAGTTAGTCTCTTTCTCGCGCCTCTATTTTTTAAAACAATAAAAACTTTAGCGTAAGGATCAAGGCCTTGAGGAGGGGACATCCCCTTTCATATAAGGAATAATTTCTGTTCTTTTTAAGTTTTAATGTCGCTCCTTACTTTCAGTTAAAAAACTTGTTTTTTTTATTTAATTTGGAATCGCATGGAACGCTATAGTGTTGCCTATAGTAAAGGTCATAAGGTTTCAATGTTACATTATTTTTTTTTTCCCAGAGGCACTTCATATGGAAAGCGTTGTCGGATAAACTTCGAAGAAGGCTTATTCGATAGGAATTCTGAAGTTCTATTCCACTTTTTAAGATTCAAAAGTAATCGGAAGGTAACTAGCCCCCCCCCACACCCTGTTTTTTTCAAATGCTTCTGATCTAAATTTTGAGATAGCAGTTTTGTTCAAAATAGTCAAAAAATCATATAACAACGCCTCAAGGGTGGACACCCCCCCCCAGACCTGGGGGCAACGATTGTTAGTAACACCCCAGGGGCATATAAGGTTTTTATGGAAGGGGTGGTCAAATAAACTTTTAACGAGGCTCATTTGATTGGACGTTGAAAGTTCTAGTTCCTTTTTCAAGAGTAAAAGTTATAGTGTCCTTTTTAAGAGTCAAAGTGATATGAGAGCAATCAGCTCTCCTCCCCCCCCCCACGACCCTCATTATTCAAAACAAACATCCAAACAAAGTCTTGAGACATTCATTGTTCAGCATTGTTGAAACTTTCAGTAATTATGCGTTTGGGGATGTCCACTCCCCATCCGAGGCCTCAGAGCGAGGGCTGTAAGTTAGGCAATTTGTTCATTATTACATATAAAATGCGTTATTGAGAAAACATATGCATGTTTGACTTGTACTTTCCCAAAATGCGAAAGGTATTAAGGTGAGTCTTTCAGGTAATTTTGCGGGGAGTGTTGAACAAAATTAAAGCATGTTATGTGTTGTCAAAAGGGCGTAACTCAGGAATGACTGATTATATTAATTTGGAACCTTCAGGAAATGATAAGGGAGATGATCAATTGACCAAAAAGGCTATATTTGCACGCTACTACTATTACAGCTACCACTGCTTGTACTGCTATCACAACTACAACTACCATCACCACTAATATTACTAAAACTACCTCTTCTGTAGCGAGTACTATTAAGGCTGAGGATATTGAAATAAACATCTGAGGAAACATCGAGGGGAAATGTGAACTAAACCAAAACAAACTATGTGCTTAAAGATTGGTGATACAGGCTCATCAGCAATATTTTTGGAACGGCTTATCGTATTAAAAGGAAACTTCAGGGCCATCATGAGTGGAATGAGTGGAACCAAAAGGCAAAATATGCCTCCTACTACTCCTACTACTAATAATAATACACAATTACTGCTACCACTGTTCCTACTACTACCACTACTACTATGATACTAGTGCAATTAAGTGTACGCATATGATGGTGATAATTTGACAGAATATTGAAAATGAATTTGAACTAAATCAAAACACACTATGTGCACGCAGATTTTCAAAATGGCGTATCTCAAGAATGGATTTGGGTATTAAGTTGGATCTTTCAGAGAACACCTAAAAGGGAAGGTCAATCGACAAAAAAGTAATACATGCATGTCAATAATGACACTACTACCACTGCTACATTTACTACTACTGCTACTAAACTGCTCTAACTACAATTTCAATCGCAACACCTTGTAAGGCTTAGAGTATTAAGGTGAAAAGGGCGTCAAAAGAGGGTCAAAAGCGTACATCAGCAATATTTTTCTAACAGCTTACCATTTCAAGGTTAAACCTCCGGGGCACCATGAAAGGGATGTTCAACTGACCAAAAGGCAAGATGTACATGCTACTACCGCTATTAATGCTACTACTACTACTGTTACTACTACTACTAATACGACACTAAAACTGCAACTGCTTCTCCTACTACAATCGCAACTACTAGGATTCTAGTACTATAAATGCTAAAAGTAAGATTTGAGGGAAAATTGATGGTAAATTCGAACTAACAGAAGACACAATGTACCTTTAGATTGTCCAAATAGCGTATATGAAGCATTGATTTGTGTATTAGGTTGGAACTCTCAAAGAATGATTAAAGGGGGAGGTCAATTGATCAAAAGGCAATATGTGCACAATGCTACTAAAGTTACTGCCATTGCTATATTTACTAGTTATACTACTACTATTATTTTTGTGCTAACTACTACTTCTATTGCAACTACTTCTAAGGCTAAGAGCATTAAGATGAACATTTTAGAAATATATGAATATGCAGGTTATCAAAAATATATATATCGACAATGTCAGTAATAAAGTTGAACAATGTCGACAATGTCATAAAAGATGAGTACTAATGCTGCTATTACAACTATACCTAAGGATATTAAGGTGAAATTTTCAGATAATTTTTAGGGGGTTAGGTAAACTGAAATCACAACACGCCATCCGTATGCAGGTTGTTCAGAGGGCATATCAGCAATATATTAGGAACAGTTTTGTCTGTGAAATTAAAACTTAAAAGGCTTGTTGTGGGGGATGTTGAACTAACCAAAAGACAATATTTGCATTTATGTACTACTGTTTCTACTCCTACAGCTACTACTACTACTGCAATTATTATTACTGCTACCACTACTACTGCTACTAAAGCTAAGACTACTACTATTAATTCCACTGCTACCACTACTACTACTGCTATAACTATAATTACCGGTATTACTACTACTACTGCTACAAATAAAGCTAAGGGTAGTAAGGAGAGAATTTTTGGTAATCTTGAAACTGTATTGAACTAAATCAAAACAAACTATGCCCACACAGGTTGTCAAGAGGACGCATCAGAAATGCTTCTGGAACGGTCGGTGGTATTAAGTAATAACTTTTATTGTGTGTTGAAGGAAATATTGAAAAAAAAACCCAAGGTGCTATGTGCATACTGCTACTAATGTTACTACCGCTACTACAACTATTGCTACTACACAAGCTAAGGGTATTAAGGTGAAGCTTTCAAGGAATATTTAGGCGGATGTTGAACTAAATCAAAACGAATTATGATCATGAAGGTTTTCAAAAGGGCGACAAAGCAATATCACAATAAACGGCTTATGCTATTAAGTTAGACCTTTTGGGGTAAGTTGTGGTGGATTTTGAGCTAGCCACAAGACACTGTGTGTATACATTTAATGCTGATTCGACAGTTACTGGAACTAACAACACTAATGGCATTAAGTTGCAACTTTTAAGGATCGTCCAGGAGGAGTTACAATTAAACGAAAAACCTATATGCATACAGGTATTAAAAGGGCACATAAGTAATATAGGGCATATAAAGACATAGGCAGCGCTGCTCTATAGCTAGCTAGTAATATCATTCACATATTGGGTAGGTCAACCTTCCACAGTTATGTAATTTTCCCATTATCTTTGAAAACTAAATGTTGCTTTAATATTAGATCAAAACGCACTGTGTGTATTCTGGTTACCAATAAGACATCTCAGCAAGACATCTTACCAAGATCGACTGAGGGTATTAAGTTCAAACTTCTGGGGCTACTTCTATTACTACTTCTGCTCTTAAAATATAACTAAATCAAAAGAGTGTAAGTGTATACAGGCTGTCAAAGAGCATAGATATAATTTTTTGGGAATGGCATTTAGTGTTATTTATCAGGTCGACTAGAGGGTGTATATGGCTAAACTAAACACTGCTATGTGTGTCAAGATTTTCAAAAGGGTGCAGGCTATGTTGTTAAAAATTGGTTGAAAAAATTCTTCAGCAGAGAAATAGCAGGCCAAAGTATAAATTATTAAAGAAAAACCGGAAAGGTTCAGACTATTATTTTCTTTTTCCTTCAAAAGGACTAAGTCATTATAAAACGAAAAGAAATTAATTAAAAAAACTTTTTTCACGAAATAAGTTTTTCAAAAAAAATGCAAAGAACTCCATTAAACCAAAACTGAGCAAAAATAAAATCAAATAATATACAAAAAATAAAACTACCAAAAATCAGCTTCAATAAATAAATGAAACCCAAAACGAACAGAAATTACAATAAATAACCGAGTCAAACTCAAAACAAGCAGAACTTAACAAGAGTAGGCCTCAAAACCCCTATGCTTTCTAAGAGCCAGAACATAATTTAGACTTTGATAAATGAATATGCATTGTCAGGTTAACATGCGTATGCTGTTATTTATTCATTAAAATATTAAATAATTTTTGATTTATTAAAGTTATAGAAGTGAAAACATTCATAAAACAAATTTTCAGTAATGTGAAGTATGGTATATTTCTGTAAGGAAATACCGTCTTATTGGTCCCCAGTGGGGGGTGATCAAGAATCCGCGAGAACAAGACCTTAGGTAGCGTGGTAGGCAGAGTTCGTATCTACTCAAGATGTTGCTAAAACTACTTTAATAAACAAATAAACAAAATATAATACTAGGGTACACTCGTGCAGAGTCTTCTTGAAGCCGTAGAGAATCCGAGCTATAGTCAACTTGCACCGGCTGGCACAGTTGATTTGGAGGTGGCTGCTGCACTCTCCAAGCTCGCCGTTTATAGGTGACTAGTGGAGGTTACTGGAACCCTCCGACGGCAGTTGATGTGAAGGTTATTGTTAAACTCTCCCAGCTCACCGGATATTATAGAAAGGTGGAGGCTGCTCGAACTCTCCCAGTGGTGTTCCTCTAACCACTTGTCACTGTTGGTTCTCAAAGCTGAACTGTTCACAAGCTGTTTTTCCCCCTTCTTATCTTCCTAGGCCCAAGCATAGAATTCTGGTTCCATGACTAGTATCGCGCGCCGAGTAATGGAACAAGCATCACCAGATTGGGATAATGATGAAATACTAGAACTAGCTAGGAAATTTGAAACAATAGACTCAACATTTTGTAGTCCTAATGAAGTTTTAACTGCAGCAGTCAGCAGTCAAAATATTAACCATGATATGCCAAAAAGCCGAACTCCCTCTATGTCAATATCAACTAGAGGTAATTATTTCAGGAATAATTTTAGTGGTAGAAATAACGCTCGCATAAAATGTTGGAATTGCAGGGGTCTACATAGACAATCTGAATGTAAGGTACCCTTGAAGTAGAACATGCACTAAATACCAAAAATATACCCTTAAGTTAATAAAACACTAAATACGAGAAATACACTTATATCTAACTTGCGTAAGCATATCGACAATCTTTACAGTAAAGTGCAAATTCCAGCAAAAAATGCCCAATTCCACATTTTCTTGCACAAGATCTTGAAACATCTACAGTATAGTTGTCTGCTATGTTGAATCTCATGGTGTTATTTTCATTAAGGTCATTGATGTTTTGGGGATCTTCCTCTTTTTTTTCAAAATTTGAACAGATTTTTCAGGCTCGTAAGTTTTGATGGGTATCCTTAAGTTTGATGAATTTTAAATATTTTGAATAAGCGTCAAAATTTGATTCTTTATATGCATCCATTTTTAATAAGACTCAGTTTCTTAGAGTTTCGGTCATTATTGAGCCGCATCACTCCTTACCACGCTAGTTCTTTACCACCAACTCATTGATCATTAAAAAAAATCAGAGGTTAAAATAAGATGAACGTAAGCAAAGAAAAGCACAGATTCATAGTCATTTACTACCATGAATGCCATCAGGAAACTTTTTTATTCACCAGAAAACCTTTTTGGAGGAGGGGGGGGGAGTGCTACGTTTTTACCATGATTTAAATGGGTCAATTTCTAAGTTTCTTAATTTTTACATATGTTATTAGGTGTCTCCTTATTTCCTGAGGGGAGATATTGACCCCCGTACTTCTACCCCTTCTCCTAACATCAACCATGGCTAATATACCTGTAGAGAATAAATACGCCACACCTTGGAAAAAGACGAAAAGTGATCTTCGTTTTGGCATGATCAACTAGGGACAATTTCTATACCACTTCCCTGAAGAATTTTTTGATACTTTCCAATTAATACAAAAAAAGCTCTAGACCAAAAATACTCGGTTTAGTTCTGTCTTTTTCTTTTGTATTATTAACTTGCTACGTGAACATTGAGAAAAAATACCTGGTCAACTTCTTAATGCGTGCAAACCCTGTAACAAACTTATTTTTAGATACATATATAATCATGAAAAAGCAAAAAACTGCCACAGTCAAAAAGTTATTATCTAAAATAATTCAACCATATTGAAAAAAGAATTATCTTTTATTAAAGGATTTAAACAAATTTTCATTTTTTTTCCGAAATCGTAAACGCAGAAAGAAAAAGAAAAAAAAAAATAACTTGTCATGATAATTCTTGTGTAAAATCGCTTATTATGTTCTGTTTAATTTAGCTTAGTTTTTCCCGTTGATAAAGGTTTTCGGACGTGAAGTCGATTCAAACCATTTTGTTATTAATAGTTTGTCTGTTTTTCTCTATTCTTCCACAATCTTGTTTAAAATATTATCCTCGTTTTTTTTTTACATTTTTATTCGTAAAAGGAAAGGCAGCGTGATAAAAGAAATCATATAATTTTATTAACTTTCCAGTTTCCAGAACACAGAAAACCTCATGACCCAAATTGCAAAAAAAATTAATTCCCTTGATTTCTTGCCACCCTCCAATTAAGGAGGATCACGAGACACTTCGAAACGCTTGTTAACTTAATCTTTGTCGGCTTATCAGGGACTTCCGAGAGCGAGGGTAATCTGTCACGGTCATCATAGAAAGCAATTAATTATGGTTCTCTTCTCCCAAGACAGTGAATATGAATATCGTCTTGTCTATTGCATATCAGGGTTGTAGTGGTTTTGCTGTATAGTGAGTTTCATTTGCGTATTTCGTAGGACACATAATTTAACGTAATACTATGAATACTTCCCAGACAACCGTCTAGGGCTAAACGGAAAGCAGGTCGTCCACGGTTGTGGTTGAAGGATGTCGTACAGAAATATTTAAGGGAAATGGGAACTTCATGGGAGGGTGGAGAGAGCGAGGCTTGGAATTGATTGGGATGGAGGTGGAGCGTGCGTAGCTGTGTTGGCCTCAGGCAGCTTGGTACTGCGATAGGTTGTTAGTAGTAGTAGTAGTAATATACTAACCCTGAGCTTTGAATCATGTTTAAAACAGCACTTCGTTAGGATTTAAAATTTTTGATTTTGGCAATTAACACAGATTCAGGTATTGATTCAGTTTTTGATACTACTTTAAAAAATGAACCTAATATTAAAAATTGTAACTCGGTTATGGAAAACTCAAACACAAAGCCGTATTGGATACAATATGGGATTAATTGTCAACAGATAATCCAAGTTCTTTGGCAATACTTTTATCATATGATAATTATCAGTTGCCTTTGTGTCGCTAAGAAGTAGCTAAATGATTGTTTAAATTTTACTTCCCTGGTTTTCATATGGAGTAGGTATTGTGAATTTTCCTTTTATTCTTTATTTTTATTCTCTTTTGATTTTAGACTCTTTCTTTTTTAAACTGTTATGGATCAGATTCTTTCCCTTTCCCAACACTGAGGACGCCTTGTCATATACAAGCGAAGTATTCGTTTGATTGTTATCCCTCTTTTTATCTTACTGAGCATAGACCCATTGCTTTCAAGACTTACTTCTTTGATTTTGTCATGGTAAGCCAGGTTGGCTTTAGATCATTTGTTTTTTTAGGGAGCATTGTACAGGCTAGGGCTTGTGCTACTATTAAAGAGGTCATGTTCTTCATAACGTGAGTAGAACTGACCCAGATCACTACAACATATAACAGAATTGGTTGAATTGCTTTCTTATATAATCTTCCCTGGTGCCAAACCCCAGTTTTCCTACTATGTGGTGACACTGGACTGGTGAAGGAATATCTTTCAATGCTTTTTCGAACAGTTCGTGGTAACGAACTGTATGTAAGAAGCGGCCCGGCTCAATAATAACCAAAAACCTAAGAAACGGAATACGTCAAAAGAATCAGATTTTTATGCTGATTTCAAATATATAAGTTTCATCAAGTTTAGTCTTACCTATCAAAAGTTACGTGACTGAGAAAATTTGCCTGATTTTGGAAAAATGGAGAACAACCCCCTAAAAGCTATAGAAACTTAATGAAAACTACACCATCAGATTCAGCGTATCAGAGAACCCTACTGTAGAGGTTTCAAGCTCCTATGTGGAATTTTGTATTTTTTGCCAGAAGATTGATCACGGATGCGTGTTTATTTAATTTTTTTTTATTTTCTTTTCCTCGGGGGGGGGGGGGGGTGATCGTATCGACCCAATAGTCCTAGAATATCGTGGGAGGGCTCATTCAAACGGAAATTATAAGTTCTAGTGCTATTTTTAAGTGACCAGAAAATGGAGGGCAACTAGGCCTCCTCCCACGCTTTTTCCCAAATTCACCCGATCAAAATTTTGAGATAGCCATTTTGTTCAAGTTGGTCGAAAATATAATAACTATGTCTTTAGGGATGACTCAATCCCCCAAAGTCCACGGGGGAGGGCCGAAGGTTATGAACTTAACCCAGTGTTAGTAGAGAGGGAGGTGCTACTCCGGTTGCCCACTCCTGCTGCCACCTACAACTTTTTTTACATAATTTATGCATGTTTTTATGGTTTTTGTCAGTGAGATTTTGAAAAAACAGGAACTTTGTCACATTTTTGTATGTTTTTATGGTTTTTGTCAGTGAGAATTTGAAAAACAGGAACTTTGTCACATTTTTGTATGTTTTCTTGGATGTTTTATGGATTTTGTCAGTGAGAATTTGAAAAACAGGAATTTTGTAACTTTCATGGATTATAGAGTCATTAACCAAATCGTTTCCGGGCAAAGTTAATGACACTTCCTTCCTGTTCTTGTTCAAGCCAAATGTTATGAGTTTCCGGGGAACACCTGTGCTGTCAG
>JAQQPU010022441.1:0-13983 GCA_029168905.1 Artemia sp. Kazakhstan ARC1039
CACATTATTTTTACATAGATAGCAGTTTTGGCACATTGACAAGATATGATTAATGACATTAGTGCAGGAGTATGCTTGTCTTCTTCTTGTTCTCTTTAAAATGCTAATACCGGAAAGATGATGATAGGATGTATCAACAGGTAGCATGTTACCGGAAGCACTAGCAAGGAGTTCTCCCCGATCATCGACAATTATTTTTAAGTTTGCATTCTCTTTGAGCACTAATTTCTCTGGTAATGTTACTCTCGCATATCCACCGTTTACACGATTGAAATTCTTGGGTACTCCAAAGAAATCTAACTTCTCGCTGTCATGACAACGCATGCATACATTTCCAATAGTGTTACCACTTGCACTCGTTTCATAGTTCAGGTATTTCTCCTTGTCAGCATTCAACACGACGATGATTTTATCATGTGCACATACTTTCGTCGAATAATTCATCTTCACTTTTTTACAGATATGAATTGTGTGTTTATCCTTCCACTGTGTAAAAAATACTGATTTAATGCATGCAATAAACTAGGTAGTGTCGATAACCTGTCATAGAGTACCAGTGGGAAAGCCGCGTCGTGTCTATGAACAAGCACAGAGTATGATTGGTAGAGCCGTAAGCATATTTCATGTCATTTTAAGATACGTAAAAAAGTAAAAAAATACCATGTTAAAAAAATTCAAAAATTATTTTAAAAAAATGGGGATGGGGAGGGGTTCCGGGGGTCTTTGGGGGCTCGAGGGGCATTAGGGGGACCGGGGGCCTTTGGGGTTGGGGTAGAGGACCTCACAACACTGTTCAAATGGAACTTGTGTATTATAATGACCACAGAGTTTCACCCTCAAATCCTCTTCTAAAATATCTTCAAAAATCATCTTTTAAAATGTCTCTAACTGTTTCGCCGAAATAATTCCATGAAATGTCTAAAACGGTTTCGCCCAAATAACCCCTAAACGTAATTTCAGCGTGTTCCTTTGTTATTGGCATCTCTGCGCTGTCACATTTCAAATTACTAAGAAACCGGATTCCCGCGCTAAAACAATTCATCTCTAAGATGTTTCTTGGAGAATTGTTTCCATGGCGTTTGGTTATTAATATCTTTGGAGTTCGACCAGTAGAATTGTTTCCAGGGCAAGGAACATTAGTGACTTGGATCTATTCCTGGAGAAATGTTGACAGTACCTGTCAGACATTATTAAACTTTGCCCGGAAACCATTTGATTAATGACTGACAGCACAGGTGTTCCAAATTCCCAATCGCTTTAATTAACCACGTGTTCTCCCTAATGACTCTATGTAAATGGCCAAAACAAGAACAACAGCAAATAAATCGACCTTGGAAATTTAGGTCATTGACCCCATTAACCACGTGTTCTCCCTAATGACTCTATGCCCAAATAAGGAGCCCTGTCACGAGTCGGACCCCCCTTTCTACTTTGGTTAATGGGAAGTATAAAGACGTTTCAGGAGGGATTTTTTTCTGATATGGGTGTGGGAGAAGGGGGTTAGGGGGAGGAACCTTCCATGGAGGATATTTCCTTGGGGGAAGGGACATATCTATGAAGGGGGCGCAGGATTTCCAAGCATTATTTAAAAAACGATCAGAAATTAAATAAAAAAAACTAGTTTTTTCAACTGAAATTTAGGAGCAACATTAAAACACAAAACAAACAGAAATTATTACGTATATGAGGGGGTTCGCCTCCTAGTCAATACCTCGCCCTTTTCGCTAAAGTTTTTTTTTTTAGTAGTTTCAAAAGAGCTATCTATTCTAACTAACCGGCCTTTGTGATTCAGGGGTTTGTGATTCGAACAAAACTCGAACTTCAGCGGAAAGAGCAAGGTATCGACTAGGGGACAAACTCCCTAATGTACATAATAAAACATACGAATATAGAAGTTCGTTACGTAAGTTAATTCGTAAGTTACGTCAGAACAAAATTTCGTGAAAGCCATTTAGCCAAAAAAGTAAAATTAATTTGCAAATTTCGTTTTAATTATTCCTGTACGGTGAGCCAAAATCAAAGCTGCATTAATTCAAAAACGTTCAAAAATTAAATAAAAAAAACAAGTTTGTTTAACTGAAAGTAAGAAGCGACATTAAAACTTAAAATGAACAGAAATTATTCCGTATATGAAAGGGGCTGTCCCCTCCTCAATACCACGCTCTTTACGCTAAAGTTTGAATATGTCACACAACTTTATTTTTTAAAACAATAAAAAACTTTAGCGTAAAGAGCGAGGTAATGAGGAGGGGACAGCCCCTTTCATACACGGAATAATTTCTGTTCGTTTAAGTTTTAATGTCGCTCCTTACTTTCAGTTAAAAAAACTTGTTTTTTTTTTATTTAATTGAAAATAACACCAACTCTGTTATTTAATGCCAACTCTGTCAAAAATTAGGAATATGTAACTTGAATAAATGTAATATAAAAAGATATCTAGGGAAAAGAGAACCCTCGAATACCAAGAGACAGTCTTACTCTAGGCTAATATAAATGAGCTCGTGGGTGGGTTTCCACTGTTTTTTCACAGTGAATTTTCTGCTATAGTTTAATGACGCTTAATTTTATAATTCTGAAGTGAAGTTACTCACCTCTATACTATACTACAAATTAATCTAATGAACATCTTAGTAACAATCTTCAATAGGTCATGCGAAATTCTAAATCGACATGTTCATTTATGTGTCAATCACTATAAAGCTTGCAACTAGTTGAACGCATGTATTTCCAGATTGGAATAACTTAGGCAGTAAAGGACCAGGCTATAAGTTAGTCTTAGTAAAAGCATATTAGAAATTATCAAGATTGCTATATATGCTGCCACTGTACAAATTTTTATTTATTAATAAATTTGTATGAGTATTTTTAAATCCTCCCATTGAGATTTTCGTATGCCATAGTGCAGGACTTGGAACTTCGTCTTCTTCCTTTTAGGTTTTCTTGTCGATTTTGTTTTAAATTTGTCGTTTGAATTGGTAGTATGAAAGGAATTTGTATTTTAACTCATTGTGAGGAAATGTTACAGTATAGTTGTCAATGTTTGAAATTTCCTTGGAAAATTAGAAAACCTTCAAAGTAGCTTCAACCTACATTTTTTTTTTTTTTTATAAGCATCACCTTTATTGAAAAGCTTTTTACTCTCCTCCTGTGATGAAGTTCTAACGGTGATTTTTATTTTGCAGTTCCTTGAAGCTAGTGTACATTTTTTCTGTTAATCCGTATCTGGGTCCAATTCAAGTTTCTCTTAGTCGTATGGTGATGGATATCTTGAAATTCTTCTTTTTATACATTTTGGTGCTCTTTGCCTTTTCTTGTGGTAAGTCGTTTGTTTTCACTCTTGAATTTTCCCCCTTCCAATCAGTGTGTCAGTTTTAAGTGTTTTCAATAAGTAATCTAGATATTTTTGGTCCTTAACTTCGGATTAAATGAAGCATACAGAACTGTCATGTGGAACAGATATTTTGCAAATCGGAAGAAGGTGGAACAGATTCTTGCTTTATCAGTTATAGTGAAATTCTTCCAGAAAAGCATAACGTACAGAATATGATGCTGCACGACGGTGTTTTGAAGACTGGCAAGGAAAAACGGCTGAAACAAAGTATTTCGGAAATAATTGAAGCTTAGGATGCAGATATCCGGCAAAAATTGTGAGTCATCAAAAGACTGCAAATGTGGGTGCTAAATAGGGGTGCTCAGAAAGTGGCCTTCGCATAAGAAATGGCTAACCGTCTTAAAAATGGAGGTAAAAGATGAACAATCATAACGGTAATTAAAAAGAAAAGGCTACTTTTTTTCTGATAGTCCTAGTTTATGGCATTCATAAGATAAGAAGGAAAATACTTCTGAGGTACAATCATTCACGTAGCTTATTAAAATAGTCCAAACATTAAGACTCAAATTCGTTTCCCTTAATGGTCTAATAACTGCACAAGTGGTGCCACTACGTGCACACAGTGTCACACAGTGTCACACAGTGTCATGAATAAGGGAATGGAAACCGTGTCTCAGGTCATGTTTTGTCCGAACCAAACAAGAACCAGAAGCATTGGCATCAATTAGTGCATTTACAACTGTTGACAAAGTTTATATGCACCATCACGTGTTCAAACCTAATTTGGGGGAGACGGGTTTAATATCTTTCCTCTGACTTATAAATAAATGATAATTCAAAAGTTTGCACAGTGTCTTAGAAACAATTATAGGGCAGACGAGTGACCATGAAATACAGGCTTACCTTTCTTTCGGATGGGAGTAAGATCTCCTGTGCAGAAGGTTGAAAGAACAACTCCCTGAACAAACACTATATACACAAGAAGGGCCAGATGGTCTATCAAAGCACAACCACTGTTTCTTAAATGAGAGCATTGACTCTTTAAGTTAATAGAAGAACAAGAAACAATAGATATTTTGGTCCAAAAACTCAATGCGTAATCATCACATTCCTGTTCTAACGTGGTTTCTAGAACAGCATCAGGAGCATAGAATTCAGAGTCAAAGTGACTGAACTATTCATAATTAAAAATTTCTAAGGCAGAAAGATTAGTGGTAGCTTTCGGAAACTGCAAGCGAGCATCCTGGAAAAGATTCCAGTTGGATGCAACTTTCGAGCTCTCATCAACTAGCTGCTTGCGACGGAGAAAGAATTGAATGTATAAATGACGCTTTATAAATATATCCCTAATGTTCATCAACCTGATCATGGACGCTGACATTCCTTCCACAGGCGGAAACAACACCTGGCAGAATGACAAGTTTAGTCATGGGTGGAGTTTTCAAGCTTACTATAGACTAAGGCCCTGCAAACTTTTCTTTAAGGGAAAAGAATTTTTTTCTCAGCAATTGAGAAAACATGATGAATTTCTGCACAATATATGTCCAAGAGATGACAAACATCCGATTCAGTCAGAGTCATGTGTGAGGTGAGGAGATGTGAATTCTCGCAAGGATTCGGGAAGTTATGGACAAAATAGAACTGTACTGATCTCGGACCAATCACGTTATAACTTGTGTTGACGGGGAGCAGCTGAAGACTCACCAAAGCTGATTCCACTTGCAAGAATGGAAGTTGCAATTGTGAGGCTGCCTGATGTTTGATAACCGAAAGTAGCATTGATCAACAGAAAGGAAGAATCGTCAGCTATACTTAAAAAACTTTAAGAAACGGTCCAAAATCCGGGTTTTTCAACAAGTTTGAAGTAAAGTTAATTACTTGATTATAACTAATCTCGCTAGGCTTCGCAGTCCTATAATTGCCGGCTGTTAGCTACTCAGTAAAAGTAAAATATAATGCCTTACGACCTGTCATGGGGAGACAATTTAAGGGGTTATTTTAGGGCTAGGTTAGCACCATAAGGTGTCATTTGGGTATGAGGTTGTTGATGTTTTGAGGCTCCCAATAAAGACACCTATTATAGGGAAATATTTCTAATTGAGAACACTTTTCTAAAATGTAGGAACTGAGACTGAGCTCTCCTATCCCTAAAAACTGGGATCACCTAACAGCCTAAAACTGTGACTTCTCTCTGTCTCTTTTTCTCTCTACCTCTCTTTTTTCTCTCTATCTATCAATGTCTTTCTCTCTTTCTCTCTCTATAGCTCTCTTTTTCTCTCTCTCTATGTATCTATGTATTTCTCTCTCCGTCTCGCTTTCACTCTGTCTCTCAAAGCTTAGCTCACAGTAGACAGAATATAAAGTATCGACAAAGGCTATACTTTCCGTTAAAGAAAATGTGAAACAGATTTAAAACCACACAAGATTCATGCTCCGCCTTCGTGCACGCGCGATACTGATGTACACATCACGAGAAGCATATGGGAAAACCTGTTTTTTGGGTATTTTTTCTTTGTCCGACCACTAGCAAATAAAATAAGATTCTTACGTATGTTCCCAGGGTCAGTACGCGCGGTATCAAATGTGTTTCATGTTTGGAAAAAGAAGAGACTACAGTTTACAGTGGCTTAGCTAATAATTGTTTTTCTATCTTTTAGGTTTAAATCAACTTCTTTGGTATTATGCCGACCTTGAGAAAAAGGTGTGCCTTGAGAGTCGACCAACTACGGGGAATAGAATTGATCAAGATGCGTGCGTAGTATGGAGACGGTTTTCAAAGTAAGCTATAATTTTTAGGACACTTTCTATCAAAGAATTCTTTACCATAAACAGAGGTTAGAGATAATATTTTTTTAATGAATTCTACCAATCGTATCATTGGTCTTTTGTACGTTTTGGGGTTTGAAACTTTCATTTTGGAGTTTTTCTGTTAATATAAATATATACGTCTAAAATAGACTAAATACATCCTAACTTTTAAGCAGTTTTATTTTGTTGCAATAGGTAAAGTCACCAAGGGTTTCTCTACCTACATGCGTGTTGCACTGATTACGTCTTTATCTGATATTTATTCAAGTATTCAATTTAATTACAATCACCATTTAGTATATTCGGCAAGTCTGTAAAGCCAATCTGCAAAATAGATTCTAATGGAGATTGTTCACTGATTCCATTCAGGCAGTTTGCATATTGCAGGCCACAAGCGTTGCAGGATTGGCATTCGTACAGATTGCCTGAATCAGCCAAATGGAAACGTGGTCCAAGAGTTTCACCCTTAAAGCTCGATAAAAGGCTTTTATCATTTTTGTTATTCTATATCGCTTTAGAGCCATTAAGTCTGGGGCTTAATAGGGGAACGGCCTTCAAAGCAGAGAAATGGACACCATTGTTTAGAATATGTCACTAAATCGTTTTTTTTTTCTTTTCGGTGACTGGCCATTTTAGCTCTATTGTACCCAGACAATCATCCTGATATTTTGGAGACCCCGTATAATTTTTGCTGTAGCATATAATTGGCAAGATTTTTTTCTTATGCGGGAAACATTACATAACGGCAATTGGGTTCTGGGATAAATTTTGTCTCCGAACCCTGACTTGAAATAAAATGAGTTGTAAACTGACGGTCATGCCTGCATGTAGGGAATGGTTCTCTATGACAAGCTCTAAGAAAAAAAACACCATGTGTTGCTGTTAAACAAAACCCAGTATATTCAATTGAAGTACAATTTTGTGATCCCCCTAGGAAATTTTTCTATCTAAAAAAGCGAATATTTTACATGATTATTTTAGATTTATGTCTATTAATGAGTTCAAGCTCAAGTTCAATCATTTTATTATTCACATATACATGTTTATATTTGACATAGGCCCATGGAGAGACATGTTCTAAAAACTAGGCCTGGGCAAAGATAAAATAACAAATAACACTACAATACAAAGATAAACACAACGGCAAAGATACAATAACACAATAGTAATGTGAAAGTAGCAGCTAGCCCAGGATTTATAAATAGATATCAAAAATTCCAATATTACTAAATGTAAATTAAAACTAGGAGATAGCTGAGAGGCCACCATTCAACCAGAGCAACGGACCATACAAATAACTTTATCTTATTAAATAGACGCTAAATCAAAGATTATTTTGAACTTTAAGTTTCCTTTTTATTAACAGGATGTAAGTAAATTTGTCAATCCTTTTGAGCATTAGCAAGATCCTTGTGAGCGTCCCAGCACGTATCAACGCAAACGGAGCGATTTTAGATCTCTTTAGCGAATTTAGATCTCTAAATTTAAATTTAGATCTCTCAGTACTATACTTCTCAATGTAGATACTCTTTTTTCGTCGAGTGTTATAATGATGTAAATCTTGTGATTGGGAGAATAAACTTTGATTGAGGTAATATGGCGGTAATTACTTAATGTCATACTTAAATTTGAAAAGAATTGCTCCAAAAGTAAATTGCTGAGAAACTGGAAATATATCAAGACTAGTATATAAAGATACTGTAGAAGACTTATTTGAAAGTACAATAGGTGATGGAATAAAAAGCTTCAGGATTCTTAGGGCTTTATTTTTGAAAATATGTATTGGTTTAATATGGCTTTTGAATGTAGACGAGTATACTAGAGAGCAATAATTAATATTAGACTGAGTTAAAGCAAAATAAATGCTTCGTAAAGCAGATTATGGTAAATAATGCTTCAACGTTCGCATTAAACCAACACACCTTGAAATCTTCAAGCGTAGTTTTTGAATGTGAATTTCGAAAAATAGCCTTTTGTCAATCAAAAGTCCACGGTACTTCATGGTTTCCACCCGAGATATTGAGAACAGATATTTTGAAGAAGGAACTTGGGTAATGGACCCATGGTGGTATACTTTAGGATTTTTCAATACCAAAAGACCCTAGAAGTTCAAGTACCGCCTACTACAAGCTCCACTTTGGACAAACTATGGAAATTCATTGAAATTATATTTTACTTCTAGAAATGGTACCAATGATCTTTCAAGGTATAAAATGTAGTTAAGGAATTTACAATTTTACTATTCCATGTGTTCTGTTTTTGTATTATTTTAAATTGGGGGTCTTTCATAGCAAAAAATTTAAGATTTGAGTGAGTTTATAAATCTAACAAGTCTTTACCTTAACAAATTCATAAGTTTGACGGCGTCTCCATGATTATACTTGGTTATAGTAAGAAAAAAATCCTTTGAAACTCATTTTTTTCCAGCCTCTTTGAAACAATGCAGACATTATTCTGGGCCGCATTTGGCTTAATTGACCTCGAAAACTTTGAACTTGCTGGCATTAAAGGATTCACACGTTTTTGGGGCCTTTTAATGTTTGGTTCCTATTCAGTGATCAACGTTGTTGTACTACTCAATCTTTTAATAGCCATGATGAATCACTCGTATCAATCAATTTCGGTAAGATCTGTAAGTGAATCCCCTTTGCTTTCTTAATTTTAAATTCACCTAACATATTGTTTTTCCTAAACCTATCCCTAGCCTCGTTTAACCTTCAATGTTGAATGTAATAACGCATGACTTCTTTGAGTACTTGGACATGAAGTAGAAGAAGCAGAACATAAAAAAACACCCGACTCTTTTTCTTAAATTATGCATTTTTCGTCAACCCTTTTGAACATAGTTAACAGTAGGGCTGCAACAAAAATGCTTGCCATTGACCACGAATCACGATCGATATCGCAGTGCCTTGATCACGAGACATGCGTGACATAATTTTAATGTTCTGCTTATTCCATTTAATCACTTTTTTTCTCTCCGTAACAGGAGAGAAATCTGGGGCGTTTAGGCTTTCACCCAATGTGGCAACACTAATAGAAAAAGATACTTTTTCCAACGTGTCACCTTCATGTAAAGATGAAGAGGTGTCAGCTATGGAGTAGGGGGGGGGTGCTTATTCTCCGTCAATGTTTGTGAGCCAGTAAAGCAATTGAGTATCTACGATTGTACGAGAGGTACCGTGATTTTTATAGCTTACAATTATACAGCAGTAACTTAAATGACTCATCTTCAAACTATTGAGTTTAACAGGATTTTGTCCGATTGATGCCCAATTTTTTCTGGTACCCCCCCCCCCCCCCGGTGAAAACATCAGCCAAATTAAAGAGTAGGTTTACTCCCCCCTCCCAGAATTGCTGAAATTAAACCCTTACTTCTCCCTTCTCCTTGGGTCAGTTTCTCTTGAAATGGGTTTAAGCAATCCTCCAGGTCAAATCTATTGGTTAACAAATAGATTTGACGAAAACACTTCTAAAATAAAAACAACTCATACAAGAGTTGATAAAATCATTGTATTTTATTTTAATTATATTCTTAGCTTGTATCATGCAAAAACCTTTATTTTATCTTATTAATTAGTGTTTGATATTCTTTTTAAACTGTTTAAGAATTTGTGTAGCGTGTTTATATAGTATTTATTTTATCTTGGAAAAAATCTCCTTGACCTGGATTAACTAACATTCTTGAGTGTAATCACACTTGACCTGTTTGAATCTAAATGTCTTTGTCCGAAAAAACTAAAAAATAAAATAAAATGGCGAAAAGATAAATCGATTGGAGATAGTCACCCGAAGAAACTTAAAGATGTATTTTTGGAGTTTTCGTATTTTTAGTTCCAATATCTTCAGAAGTTTTTGTTCTGAATTTTTTTTTCTGAAGTTGTGAGTGATTTTTCAATTTATAAAGTCAAAATGGTTTTAATACATAAACTTTTCCTCGGCTTGTCTCTAGCCGTGATCAAAATTTCAGATTTAAGCACAAGTTAAAAGAAATCTTCAATAAAAGGATATAATCCATAATTAGTGAAGTAAAAACTTGACAGTTTATTTTAGGATTTTGATAGCTTCAGGATCTTAACAGATTCAGATTTAAATGTGCTTATTTATTTGTATAATCTCCTGAGGTTTCTTAAGGTTGAATATCTTTTTATATATACAGCCAAAAAGAAAATAGCAATACTTTCTTCTAGTTGTGTGGTAGAAAGTGTACTTTAATTTCATTGGTTTACATACGTGACGTGTTTTCATAAGCCACTCACATTTTTCCTTAATTGTACTCAGAAAGCAAAACCAAACTACACTGTCCTTTTTAAAGCCTTATTGGCTGTGTCAAGTTCCTATTTGAAATTCTAAGCCATTAAAAAGAACTAAATGTTAAATTCTATCCGACTAGTTCTCAAATGTGAAATATTAACTTAGTGAAAATGAGGCCGCAAGATTTTTTGAATAAATATCTCCTGTGTTTCTGTGTGATATGCCTTTATAGTCTCATTTCAATGTACAAAATAGGAACATGAAGAGTCGCAAGTTAACATTTAAAAACCAAATTATCATAGAATGAAAATTTGTTATCTTAATACTGACTTACTCTTGTAAGAAGATAATGTCATAGCTTAAAAAAAAAGAATATAAAAAGCATCATGACTTCCAGAGTACTGGAAGTTAATTATTAATTTAGGATTTTAAAAGTTAATTTGGGAAGAAATTAACTTAAAAACGGAATCTTTTTCATGGCTCAGGAAAACGAAAGCTTAGCGGAACAATTAGAAATAATTAAAAGCAATTTGAAACTGCTGCCAGATCTTCTTGTCTGTACATGGAATGAGATTTCCACTCGAAAGCAGAAGCTTCATAACTTCAGATAAACCCCTTTGGCATATACTATAAAAATTCAGCTTAGATCGCACATAGGCTCTGATAAAAGGATAAGCGAAAACCATTCTTTTTGGTCCGCGGCAAGAATTATACGCGTCTTTCAAAAATGTAATGTCATACTTATCAATCCATTCAGAGCTACCTATTTTTCGTAAGAAACAGTGGTTAGTACCCTCCCCCCCTCCTTACTGTCTATCTATGCTATCAAAAGGATTTGGTGACATATAAGAAAGAGTACAATAATATTAAGAAATAGAACAAAATCTTTGACGTATTACCTTCAATTAGGTTTTTTTTACAAGACCACCCTACATTTCTAAGCTGAACTAATAAACTTTTAAATGGGGATAAGTCCATTTATTAGACAGCGAAAATAGATATAAAAGTCTGGATATTTCGACCACATATATAGCGGTCGTTATCAGCGGAAGCACTGGTGACGAACACAGTGTTTCCTCTGATAACGACCGCTGTATATGTAGTCGAAATATCCAGACTTTGGTATCTGTTTTCACTGTCCAATAAATGGACTTGTCTCCATTTGAAGATTATTTGTTTAAAATAGGACAAACCAAAAATTTTGCTCCCACAACACTATTAGCTTCGAGACTAAGAGGCGAAGAACAAATTAATTGGGTAGTGCCATAGATTATACAGGCTCTCCCAAAACACTGTAAAGCATTTAAAAGTTATTTCGTAATAGAAATTGGAAAAATTTAAGCCTTGCCCTATCCCTCAAATAGTGTTACAAGAGTGGCATGAAGTTTATATCGTAGAAAGCTAATTGAATAAGCATAGTTGCACAGTTTTGGGATTGCGTTTTGGATTACATTTTGTACATCCTATAGTATCTACTCATATAGAAAATATATGTGTGAAATAAAAAAAAAAATACAACGCATTGGCAAAGACACAGCTTTTAGACATCTTAGATAATTCAACATGCTATAGGCCTAGTGTCCAATGGAGTGATCATTGATCACTCTGGTAATGTCTGCCAGTCTCGACAGTTCGTAGAGCCAGTCTCGACAGTTCGTAGAGCCAGTCAATCCTTAACTACGGTGCTATTTACAATCGATCAGGCTGATTTTCCTTGGGTTGGCTGCAGAAGTAAAACATTTAAATGAAGTTGGCGTTAAAAGCTTCCTTGCGGATTTTATGTGCTTTGATAGTCTCCATCAGTTGGAGACTGATAACATTTGGGTACAATAAGACCCCCTAGTACCCCAAGGGAAAGGTCTTTAAGTTATAAAATTTGCCCATTGTTTGCGCATAGTATTTGTTATTGGGATATGGGCACTCATTTTCGGGTGGTGGGGGAAAACATTTCTGCTGGGGTTTTTCCATGGGGGAATTTTCTGTGGGGAGGGAAGTTTCCGAGGAGTGAACTTGTCTGGGGAAATTATACCATGGGAGAATTTGCAGAATTCTTATACAAAATTCTTTTTATATGTCTTGCTTTCTCTTTTTCGTCTCAATTTTACGCGCAGAGTAGTTAAGAGTAATTGTCCGGGGTAAATTTTCACCAGGATTGAATTGTCTAGAGAATATTTCCGTGGGAAGGGAGTTTCTCCGTGGAGGTGGGGCCAGATTTCCTAGCATTATTTACGATTAAAAACGATCAGAAATTAAATTTTAAAAAACAAGTTTTTCAACTGAAAGTAAGAAGCAACATTAAAACTTAAACCGAAGAGAAATTATTACATATATAAAGGGGATTACCCCATCCTCAACACCTAGCTCTTTACGCTAAAGTTTTAATTTTGTCCCAATTCTTTAATGATGACTCCTGAAACACAAAGGCCGTTTAATTAGAACAATAAGACACTGTTTTAAAAGTAATAAGAAACTTTAGCGTAAAGAGCGAGGAGTTGAGGAGGGGGCAACGCCCTTTATATACGTAATAATTTCTGTTCGTTTTAAATTTTAATGTTGCTCCTCACTTCCAGTTGAAAAAAACTTGTTTTTTTTTATATTTAATGGCAGATAGGAGCTTGGAACCTCTACAGAGGGGTTTTCTGATACGCTGAATCTGATGGTGTGATTTTCATTAAGACTCTATGACTTTTAGGGGTTGTTTTCCTCTTTTTTCACAAATAAGGCAAATTTTCTCCGGCTCCTTACTTTTGATGGGTAAGATTAAACTTGATGGACCTTATATTTGGAATCATCATAATAAGCTGATTTTTTTACGTATCTATTTGTATCAAAATTCAATTTTTTAGACTTCCGGTTACTATTAAGCCGAGTCGCTCCTTACTTACAGTTCGTTACCAGGAACTGTTTGATTAATTCGTTGTCAGGTTATTTATGATTTTTCGGAACTTATTGAGGCTCTTGGCCAACTCCATGCCGTCTTGCATTCGAACCTTCGGAGTCAGATATTTTTATCCTAGACAAACGTAATATAAAATACAAACCCTCTAAAATGTATTAGCATTTCCTGTTTCCCAAAATGAGTAAAATATCTCACACCACCATCATTTTGCAGTAGAGCAAAACAAAGTTGTTGCGTTTTCCTTAGGAAAGATCTTTCGGAGTATTTTGATTTAAATAAAAAAATTACCATACTAGGCTGAATTTTAATGAACAGGATAATTTCTGTTCGTTCTAGATTTCAATGTCGCTATTTACTTTCACTTGAATGTTTTTTTTTATCTTGCCGTTATCCTAAATATGGGAGGGATTACGAACCTCGTCAATCCCCCTCCTAACGTTTATATTTACTAACACTACGGGGGAAATGGCACATTTAGGCGTTTTTTAAGTTTCAAAATAAGACAGACTTATCATCAATAAAAATGAGCCAAACCACAATCTTTTACGGTTAAATTCAACTTTTTATCCCAATGCTTTGGTATATAAAAATTAATAAACACCATTCTTTCTATAACGAGAGATTAGTTTCTGCCCACTCAGAACCCATGTTCTATGCTTAGTCCATATAAATTAATTTAATAATTGAAGAA